>JAACNH010001022.1:10175-30274 GCA_019447015.1 Hymenochirus boettgeri | reverse complement strand
GCATGATCGATGTCTTTAATATAGGGAACTAGTTGACCTCATGCATCCACAGACGGTCATGAATGAGAGGATAATGAAACATAGGAAAAGAAAAGTGGACCCAATCTGGATGAATAGTGAAATCATGGTTACAGATAGAGGGGGGCGTAAGTGGGAAAATCCATGCATCATAGCCGTGGTGTCAATTATAATAGGTGATGGAAAATAGTGACCATGAGATATAGTGTCATTTAATATAGGGAATAGTGAACAACGAAACATGATATAGTGTCACTTTAATATAGGAGAATAGCGACCATGATTCTGGGTCTTTAATATAGTAGGAATCAGTGACCAATGATATAGTGTCCATTTAATATACGGGAATAGTGACCATGAATATATATGTCAACATTATAATATAGGAAGTGACCATGATATAGTGTCATTTAATATAACGGAATAGTGACCATGATATAGTGTCATTTAATATAGGGAATAGGACCATCATCTAGTTCATTTAATATAGGGAATAGTGGACCACATGAGATCAAGTGTCATTTAATCAATAGGGAATGGACCCATGAATAAGTGTCATTTAATCTAGGGAATAGTGACCATGATAGTGTCATTTAATATGGGAATAGTGACCATGATATAGTGTCACTTATATAGAGAATAGTGACCTTCATGATATAGTTCATCTTAATATAGGGAATAGTGACCATGATATGTGGTCATTTAATATAGGCTAGCGACCATGATATAGTGTCATTTAATATAGGGAATAGTGACCAGATATATGTCTATTAATAATAGGGAATAGATCCATGATATAGTGTCCATTTCATATAGTAATAGTGCCATGATTAGTGTCATTTAATATAGGGAATAGTGACCATGATCTTATGTGATGCTTAATATAGGGAATAGTGACCAATGATATAGTGTCATTACATATAGGGAATAGTTGGACCATGATATGTGTCATTTAATATAGTGAATAGTGACCACTGATATAGTGTCATTAATATAGGGAATGATGCATCGATAGTGTTCCAATTAATATAAGGGAATAGTGAATGATATAGTGTCATTTAATATGGGATAGTGACCATGATATAGTTTCATTTACATATAGGGAATAGTGACCCATGATATTAGTGTCATTTAATATCAGTGAATAAGCTGACCAGATATATGTCATTTAATATAGGGATAGTGACCATGATATAGTGTCATTTAATATAGGGAATAGTGACCATGAACGAGTGTCATTTAATATAATGGCCGAGTGGACCATGATATAGTGTCATTTAATATAGGGAATAGTGACCATGATATAGTGTGATTTAATAATAGGGAATAGTGAACCTGATATAGTGTCATTTAATATAGGGACATAGTGACCATGATATAGTGTCATTTAATATAGGGAATTGACACCATGATATAGTGTCTAATATAGGGAATAGTGACCATGATAGTGTCATTTAATATGGGAATATTGACCAGATAATAGTGTCCATTTAATATAGGGAAATAGCGACCATGATATAGTTCCTTTAATATAGGGAATAGTGACCATGATTAGTGTTCATTTAATATAGGGAATAGCGACCATGATATAGTGTCTTATTAAATAAGGGACATAGTGACCATGATATCTGTCATTTAATATAGGGAATATTGACCATGATATAGTATTTATAATTAACTAGGGAAGTGACCTGATTATATAGACCAATTTAATATAGGAATAGTGACCATATAGTGTCTTTAATATAGGGAATAGTGACCTATATCTGTGTCATTTAATATAGGGAATAGTGACCATGATATAGTATTTAATATAGGGAATAGTGACCATGATATAGTTCATTTAATATAGGGAATAGTGCCATGATATTGTCATTAATAATACGGAATAGTGACCATGATTAGTGTCAATTTAATATAGGAATAGTGACCATGATATAGTGTCATTTAATATAGGGGAACGTGACCATGATATAGTTTCATTTAATATAGGGAATAGTTCATGAATAGCTATTTAATATAGGAAATCCATGATATAGTGTCAACTTAATATAGGTCAAATAGTATCATGATATAGTGTCATTTAATATAGGGAATAGTGACCATGATATAGTGTCATTTAATATAGGGAATAGTGACCATGATATAGTTTCTTTACTTCATAGGGAATATGACCATGATATAGTGTCATTTATATAGGGAATAGTGACCATGATATAGTGTCATTTAATATGGGAATAGTTTAACAATGATATAGTGGTCATTTAATATAGTGGAATAGTGACCATGATATATGTGTCATTTAATATAGGGAAATAGTGACCATGATATATAGTGTTCATTTAAGAATAGGGAATAGTGACCATGATATAGTGTCCATTTAATATAGGGAATATTACCATGATATATGTGTCACTTTAATAAGGAATAGTGACCATGATATAGTGTCATTAATATAGGAATATGACCATGATATAGTTCATTTATAGAGATGAATATGACCATGATATAGTGTCATTTAATATAGGGAAAGTGACCATGATATAGTGTCATTTAATATAGGGAATAGTGACCATGATATAGTTTTCATCTTTAATATAGGGAATACGTACCTGATAAGTTCATGTAATACTAGGGATGTGACCATGATATAGTGTCTTTAATATAGTGAACAGTGACCCATGATATTAGTGTCATTTAATATAGGGAATAGTGACCATGATATCAGCGTTACATTTAATATAGGGAATAGTGACCATGATATAGTGTCATAATTATATAGGGATAGTGACCATGATATAGTGCTTTAATATAGGGAAGTATTCATGATATAGTGTCATTTATATAGGGAATAGTGACCATGAATAGTGTCATTTATATAGGGAATCGTGACCATGATATAGTAGTCATTTAATATAGGGAATGTGACCATGATATAGTGTCATTTTTAATATGGGAACAGTGCCGATCATGACTATAGTGTCATTTATATAGGGAATAGTGACCTATATATAGTGTCATTTAATTACGGGAATGTGACATGATATAGTGTCATTTAATATAGAGGAATAGTGACCATGATATAGTGTCATTTAATATGGGAATATTGACCATGATACTCAGTGTCATTTAATATATAGGCAGACATATTTGTGACCATGATATAGTGTCATTTAATATAGGGAATAGTGACCATGATATAGTGTCCATTTAATATAGGGAAATGCCATTGATATAGTGGTCATTTAATATAGGGAATAGTGACCATGATATAGTGTCACATTTAATTATAGGGAATATGACATGATATAGTGTCATCTTACATATAGGGAATAGTGACCATGATATAAGTGTCATTTAATATAGGAATAGTGACCATGTATAGTGCATTTTAATATAGGGAATAGTGACCATTAATAGTGTCATTTAATATAGGGAATAGTGACCATGAATATAGTGTCATTTAATATAGGGGAATAGTGACCATGATAATAGTGTCATTTATATAGGGAATAGTGACCATGATATAGTGTCATTTAATTAGGGAATAGTGTCCATGATATAGTGTCATTTAATATAGGGAATAGTGAACCATGATATCATGTGTCATTTAATATGGGAATAGTGACCATGATATAGTTTCATTTAATATGGGATACGACCATGATATAGTTCATTTAATATAGGGAATAGTGACCAATGATATAGTGTCCATTTTAATATATGGGAAATAGTGATCATGATATATAGTGTCATTAATATATAGGGAAGTGACCATGATATAGTGTCATTTAATAAGGGAATAGTGACCAATGATATAGTGTCATTTAATATAGGGAATAGCGGACCATGATATAGTGTCATTTAATATAGGGAATAGTGACCATGATATAGTGTCAATTTAATAATGAAAGTGACATGATATAGTTCATCTTAAATATGGGAATAGTGACCATGATATAGTGTCATTTAATATAGGGAATAGTGACCATGATATAAGTGTCATTTAATATATAAGATAGTGACCCATGATATAGTGTCATTTAATAATAGGGAATAGTGACCATGATATAGTGTCATTTAATATAGGGAATAGACCATGAGTAGTGTCATTTAATATACGGTATAGTGCCATGATATAGTGTCATTTAACTCTTGGGAATCTGACCATGAATAGTGTTCATTTAATATAGGGAATAAGTGACCATGATATAGTGTCATTTAATATCAGGGAATAGCGAACCATCGATAATACAGTGTATTTAATATAATGGAATAGTGACACGCAATATAGTGGTCATTTATATATAGGTAGAATATGACCATCTATATAGTGATCATGTATAAATAGGGAATAGTGACCATGATAACGTGGTCAATTTAATATAGGCGAAATAGTGGATCACGAGATATACGAGTCGTCACATGTAAATAAAGGCGAAGCTAGTGACCATGATATAGTGTCATTTAATATAGGGAATCATGACCATGATATAGTGTCATTTAATATGGGAATAGTGACCATGAATCAGTGTCATTTATAACACGGGAATAGACATACTAATAGTTATTTAATATAGAGAAATAGTGACCATCATGTCTAATATAGTGATATGACCATATTAGTGTCATTTAAATAGGGAATGTGGCACCATGATATAGTGGTCACTTTAATCATAGGAATACTAGTGACCATGATATAGTGTCATTTAATATAGGGAATGTGACCATGATACTACGTGTCATTTAATATAGGGAATAGTGACCATGATACTAGTGTCATTTAATATAGGGATATATGACCATGATATAGTCGTCTTTAATATAGGAAAGTGACCATGATATAGTGTCATTAATATAGGGAAATAGTCACCGATATAGTTCATTTAATATAGGCGAATAGTGACCCAATGATATAGGGGTCATGATATAGGGCATAGTAACCATGATATGTGTCATTTAATATAGGGAATAGTGACCAGAATAAGTGTCATTTAATTAGTGAAAGTGACCATAATCATAGTCATAAGTGATCGATATATAGTGTAATTTAATATAGGGAATAGTGACCATGATATAGTGGATCTTAATATAGGAATAGTGACCATGATATGTCATTTATATAGGGAATAGTGACCATGATATCGTGTCTTTAATATAGGGAATTAGTGACATGATAACGTCATTGAATATAGGGATAGTGACATGATTAGTGTCATTTAATATAGGGAATAGTGACCATTGATATAGTGTCATTTAATATAGGGAATAGTGACCATGATTATAGTGTCTTATTAATATAGGGAATAGTGCATCCATGATATACGTGTCCATTTAATATAGGCAGGGGAATAGTGACTCATGATATAGTGTCAGTTAATATAGGGAATAATAGTGGACCATGATATAGTTGTCATTTAATATAGGGAATAGCTGACCCATGATATCGGTCATTTATATAGGGAATAGTGACCATGATATAAGTGTCATTTAATATAGGGAATAGTGATCATGATATAGTGTCATTTAATATATGGGAATATGTGACCATGATATAGTGTCTTTCCTGTAGTTCATTTAATATAGGGAATAGTGGACCATGATATGTTCGTCATTATAATATAAGGGAATAGTGACCATGATTAGTGTCATTTAATATAGGGGAATAGTGACCATTATATGTTTTTCTTTAATATGGGAATAGCGATTACGCATGATAGATAGTTGTCATTTAATATAGGGAATGTGTATCATGATATAGTGTCATTTAATAGAGGAATAGTGACCAAGATGATAGTAGTTGTCATTTAATTAGGAAAGTGACCATGATATAGTGTCATTTAATATAGGGACATATGTTTTACCATAGATATATTGTCATTTAATATAGGGAATAGTGACCATGATATAGTGTCTTTAATATAGGGAATCAGTGACCATGATATAGTTTCATTAATAATAGGGAATAGTTTACCCATGATATATGTCATTTATATTGGAAATAGTGACCATGATAAGTGTCATTTAATATAGGGAATAGTGACCATGATATCAGTTTTATCATTTAAATATAGGGAATAGTGACCCATGATTAGTGTCATTTAATATAGGAATAGTGACTCGGATGATTAGTGACATTTTTAATATAGGGAATAAGTGCCATGATATTAGTGTCATTTATATAGGGAACTAGTGACCATGAATAGTTTTATAATAGGCGAAAGTAACCATATATATGTCATTTATATAGAGTAATACGTCGAACCTTGTCTATATAGTTTCATTAATATAGGGAATGTGACCATGATATCAGTGTCATTTATATAGGGAATAGTGACCCATGATATAGTGTCACTTTAATATAGGGAATAGTGTCATGATATAGTGTCATTTAATATAGGGAGCAATGGTGACGCATGATATAGTGTCAATTTAATATAGGTACGTCGACCATTATAATTATGATATAGTGTGATGATAGGGATGGTGACCCCACGATATAGTGTCATTTTAATAGGGAATAGTTGATCCATGATATAGTGTCATTTAATTAGTAACGAAGAACTAGTGACCATGATATAGTGTCATTAAGATAGGAGAATAGTATCCATTAGCTATAGTGTCATTTTAATATAATGCAGACACATAGTGACCATGATATAGTGTCATTTAATATAGGGAATAGTGACCATGATATAGTGTCATTTATATAGGGAACAGTGACCATGACTATAGTGTCATTTAATAGAGGAATAGGGACCATTATAGTGTCGATTTAATATAGGGACTAAGTGACACTGATAATAGTGTCATTAATATAGGGAATAGTGACCATGATATGTTCATTGTCATAAGGGATAGTGACCAGATATAGTGTCATTATATAGGGAATAGTGACCATGATATAGTGTCTTTAATATAGGGAATATTGGACCATGATATAGTGTCATTTAATATAGGGAAAGTGACAATGATATAGTGTCATATTATAATATAGGGAATAGGGCCATGATATAGTGTCATTTAATATAGGCAATCATGATCATGATATACGTGTCCATTTAATATAGGGAATAGTGACCATGATATAGTGTCTTTAATATCGGAATCAAGTGGGACCATGATATAGTGTCATTTCATATAGGTGACAGTGGACGCATGATATATGTCATTTATATAGGGACATGAACCATGATATACGTGTCATTAAATAGGAAATAGTGACCATGATATAGTGTCATTTAATATAGGGAACTAGTGACCATGATATATGGTCACTTAATATAGGGAATAGTGATCATGATATAGTGTCATTTAATTAGGTAATAGTGACCATGATATCAGTGGTCATTTAATATAGGGAATAGTGACCATGATAAAGTTGTCATTTTAATATAGAGGAATGGACATATTAGTGTATTTAAATAGGAATAGTGACCATTATAATAGTGTCCATTTTAATATAGGGAATAGTGATCATGATATACGTGTCATTTAACATATGGAATCCGGACCAGTGATATAGTGTCATTAGTGAATATGATGTCATGTGTAATATTGACTGATAGTGGTAATTTAATTAGGAACAGTGATCATGATAGTGGTCCATTTAATATAGGGAATAGTCGACCCATGATATAGTGTCATTTATATAGGGAAATCAGTGTCATGATATAGTGTCATTTAATATAGGGAATAATGACCATGATATAGTGTCTATTTATATGGGAATGTGATCATGATCTAGTGTCATTTATATAGGGAATATTCCATGATATAGTGTCCTTTAATTATAGGGATAGCGCCCATGAAATAGTGTCATTTAATATAGGGAATCATGACCATGATATAGATGGTCATTTACTCTCGGTGGAATAAGACCATGTATAGTGCATTTATATAGGTAATAGTGACCATGATTATAGTGTCATTTATATAGAGAATTACTGATATTACTATGGATAGCACCATGATATAGTTTTTAATATAGGGATAGATCATGATATAGTGTCATTATATAGGGAATAGGTGACATGATATAGTGCTCAGTTTAATATAGGGACAGTGACCATGATAATATGTCATTTAATATATAGGGAATAGTGACTCATGATGACAGCTGGTCATTTAATATAGTTCAGTCGATCCATGATCTAGTGTCATTAATTATAGGGAATAGCTGACCATGATATGTGTCATCTAATATTGGGAATATGAATCCATGATATAGCTGTCATTTTAATATCAGGGAATAGTGACCATGAGATAGGTGTCATTTAATATAGGGAATAGTGATCCCAGATATAGTTTCTTTAATATGACGGGACACTGAGTGACCATGATATAGTGTATTTAATAGTAGGTTGATAAGTGACCATGATTAATTTTATTTAATTAGGGAATACCCACGATAGTGTCTAATACTGACATGATATAGGTGTCATTTAATATAGGCAATAGCGAACCATATGATATAGTGTCATGTTAATATAGGAGAATAGTGGATCCATGACAAATAATAGTGTCATTTAATATAAAAGGAACAGTGACATGCATATAGTGTCATTTAATATCAGGATATGACATGAATCGTATTAAATGGAATAGCGCCATGATATAGTGTCATTTAAATATAGGGATAGTGACCCAGATAGTAGTGTCATTTCAATATGGACTGGTGACCCATGATATAGTTGTCCATTTAATATACGGTGATAGTAGGACCATGATATAACGTGTCCTTATAATTGAATATGTACAGGATATTAGACTACTGAGTGAATAGTGGCTAAACCGATAGACTATAAAGTGTCATTTATGATATATATACGCAGGATATGTGTAACATAGGGTCGACATTATAAGTGTCTTTAAATATAGGAATAGTGCCATGAATATTAGTTCATTTAATATGGGATGTGACGAATAGTGCTTCATACGGAATATACATGCTAAGTGTCTATTCGGGTAGTGATCATGATTGTGCATTTAATGCCCCCCCCCGTTTGGACCATGATATAGTGGTCCTCTTTAAGATAAGACTTGGCAACAGACAAAGTTGCACTCGGGTTTAACAAAAACTTCTCGAACTTTCTGTGAAATCGAATTTATAATGCTGTTAAAGAACCTAACAACATAAAATGAATAAAGTGCCTTCGTTTCTATTATTCACAGCGTGAGGGTCGAGAAGCTTATTCTCACCTCCCTGTGAATCATCTTTCGCTCCGGGGACCACGGCTCTACCCACCACCCTTACCCCCTTTACCCCCACCACCAGCCCGACTCCACTCGTCAGCCAGCGCTCAGTCTCTGAACATCTGCTTCTGTCCCGATCTCGCGCGCTCCCTACTTTCTTCAATTGGGCATCGCATGCGCCGGGCTAAATAGGTGCGCGTGGTGGGACAGCGGCTGTCAGAGACTGAGCGGCTGCAGTGGAGCGCCGGGCTAAGTTAAGTCTTCCTGGTCCCCCGAGCGTCCTAATTATTCACGGGAGGTTGAAATACAGCGTTCTCACCTCCCTGTGTGATAATACATAGAACGAATGCACTTAGTCATTTTTTACAAGCACGCATGGAGTTTACATGTGCGGTCCTTTAAAAGGGGATTTGTTTCCTAGTTAGGGAGCGCCGGCTTCCGCGGCATCCGACACGCCGGATTCCGCCGCGGACTTCATCCCGTTTCACAGACGGCGTGATTTTCTTGCCGGATCCTCAAGTGGCACCGGGATTTTGCGAGTTTGGACATTCTCTACCTTCCAGGTAAGGAACGCTCACACAGAAGGTCAGGACCGCTCTATAAAAGGTTGTCATTACTTACATTTCCCAAATTTTTTACTTGTAGTATGAGAAAACTCATAAACAGTCGGACATTGCCATTAGTAAACCCGTTTGGGAAAAAAATGAATTAACGTTTTCCATCTTTGCCCCAATTCAAATCTGCAACATTAAAGTCGGCCAACATTAAGGCGCCATAACAATGTAAACCCAAGCTTCCTAAAGTTCATACTATCATGGCTTAGCATGGGTTTTAAAACACACTTTTGGAAATAATCATTGTGCGCCGCCAATGCAATACACGCTCAGTCGTCAAAAGCCCACAATATCATCTTTAATACAACTCCAATACGTTGTCATACTCATGTAACTGTTTATAACAGACATTATGGGTAGGGATAAAGGTTTGGACTAGATGGACGTCTATGTTCTTATACAACCCTCCAATACTTATGTTTACTATTATACTGTTATACCAGACATTATGGACAGGGTATAAAGGTTTGGATGATGGCACGTATTGTCCTTATACAACCCCAATTACTATGGCCTACAATGTAACTGATTAATAACAACAGACATTAACTGGAGTAGGGTTATACAGGTTGGACTAGATGACGTATGTCTTTATAAACAACCTTCAACTACTAGTTTACTATGTAACTGTATTACAGACTTATGGGACGAATATAAGCGTTGACTAGATGGACGTATGTCTTTTACAACCTCACATACTATGTTACTATGCTAAACGTGTTTAGACAGACTTATGGGTACGGTATAAAGGTTGGACTAGATGTATGTATGTCCTTTTATACCGTATTTCCATACTATGTTACTTGTACCCACTTTATAGCCAGAACCATTATGGGTAGCGTATAAGAGGTTTGGCTAGATGGACGTATGTCTCTATCAACCTTCCAATACGTATGTTACTTGTACTGGTTATAACACCGCATTATGGTAAGGGTATACAAGGCTTCGACTAGTATCGGACATATTCTCTCTATACAACCTCCCAATACATGTTACTTACTTCTAACTGCTTATCACAGACATTATATGGCTAAGGTATAGGTTTGGCACTAGATCGTATTATGTCTTATACCTTTCCAATACTATGTTACTAAATGTAAACTGTTCATACAGACACTTATGGGGTGGGTATAAAGGTTGGATAGGATGGACGATGTCTTTAGATCAACCTCCGCATACTATGTTACCCTATGTAACTGTTAATATAACCAGACATTATGGTAGGGTACACAGGTTGGACTAGATGGACGCAATGTCCTTTATACAACCTCCATACTAATGTCAACTAATGGTACTGCTTATACAGACATTATGGTAGGGTATAAAGGTTGGACTAGATGGACTATATTCTTTAACAACCTTCCAATACTATGTCACCTTGTACCCCTGTGTATACACAGACACTTATGGGTAGGGTAAAGGTTGACTAGATGGACTCTAGTCCTTTATACAACCTCCAATGACACTATGTCACTCCCATGTAACCAACTGTTATATAGAACATTCTGGGTCGGATATAAAGGCTTTTTGGACAGATGACTTAGTCTTTTCATACAACCTCCAATTTAATTTACCTATGCTAACTTTATACAGACATGATGGGCCTGAGGTGTATAAAGGTCTGGACTAGATGACATATGTCCTTTATACCAACCTCCAATACTATTGTTACTATGTAACTGCTTATACAGACATTATGGATCAGGTATAAAGCTTGGCTACATGATTATGTCTTTATATACAAACCTCCCAATATTATGATACTATGTAACTGCTACAGACATTATGGATAGGGTATAATGGTATGGCAATTAGATGGACGAGTGTCTGCATATCACAACCTCCAATACTTGTTTACTATGTAACTGTTTATACAGACAATTATGGGTAGGAGTATATGGTTGTAACTAGATGGATGTTTGTTATATCCACCTCCAATCTCTGTAAACCATGTAACTGTTTGGCGTAGGGTATAAAGGTTGACTAGATGGACTGTAGTGTCTTTTATACACCTACCAACTCAATGTTTTACTATGTAACTGTATACATACATTATGGGTAGGTATAATGGTTGTACTGATGGACTATGCCTTTTATCCAACCTCCAATACTTATTGCTTATTACCATGTACACTTTAGACCAGACATTATGGTGGGGCTATAACGGTTGACTAGATCGGACGTATATCTTTTTTTACCAACCTCCAATAACTATGTGACTATGTACTGTTCTAGATACATATGGTATGGGCGAAAACGGGTTGGCTAGATGGACGTATGGTTATACACACCTCCAATACTATGTTACTCATGTAACTGTTATCAACAGACATCTATGGGTAGGGTATAAAGGTTGACTAGATGGACGTATTACCTTTATACACCTCCATACTATGTTACTCCATGTAACTGTTTATACAGACATTATGCGGTAGGGTATAAAGGTTGGACTAGATGGCGTATGTTTTTATAACCAGCACTCCAATACTATGGTTACTATTAACTGTTTATAAAACAGACATTTTTTTTTTTTTTATGGTAGGGATAAAGGTTGTACTATACTGGACTGTAATGCTCTTTTACAACCTCCAATCTATGTTACTATGTACTGTTAGACAGACATTATGGAATAGGGTATAAACTTTGAACTACATGGATGTATGTCGTATACAACCCTCCATATTATGTTCCTACTATTTAACTGTTATACAGACATTTTGGATAGGGTATAAGGTTAGGAAGATGTGACGTATATCTCTTATACAAACCTCCATACTAATTGTTACTATGTAACTTTATAATAACAGACATTTGGGTAGGTCATCATGGTTGTACTAGAATGACGTATGTCTTTATATCACAAGCTCGCAATACTACTGTTACCACATGTAACTGTTTATGGTAGGTATACAGGTTGCTAGACTGTCTGGACGTACATGAGTAGCTTTTACACAGCCTCCAATACTATGTTTCTATGTAACTGGTTATCCAACAGCATTATGGGTACGGCTATACATGGTTGTACTAGATGGACGTATGTCTTTTTATCTCAACCTCCAATAAACTAATTTTACCCATTAACTTTGACAGACATTTGGCGTAGGCGTATAAAGGTTGGACTAGACATGACCGTATATCTTTAGGGGGGTACAAGCGGGTCCAATACTAATGTTACTTGTAACTGTTTACAGACATGTAGGGGTAGGCGGTCTAAAGGTGTTGGACTACGACTTGGACCTGATTGTCCTTTCAACACCTCCAAGTACTATGTTTACTATGTAACTGATTATAACAGACTCATGGGTAGGGTATAAATGGCTTGTGACTAGATGGACACGTATGTTTGCTTCTTTCACCCACCTATCATAACTAATACTATGTACTTGTACCACTGTTATACAGACATTATGGGTAGGTATCAAGGTTGGACTAGAATGGACGTATGTCCTTTACTCAAACTCCAATACTATAAATTCTATGTAACCTTTTAAAAACTTAGGGGTCTGTTATAAAGGTTGGGCTACTTCCATTAACTAATGTCACCCTTACCCCCCCGTACCCCAAATTTAAAACCTTCTTATGAACCAGAATACAGTCCACTGATATTTCTTTCCTTGCAGCCAGGTTTAAAGGCAATAGACAATATCATCAACCATTTTGCTAGTGGTGTTATATCGAAAACCAGACAGGTGGGTCCAAATGACTTTTCTGAACATATCCTCCCTACTGCAACTAAAAAGCAGAAGAACTAAAAAGGCTATTCTCTCGAGCAGATCGATTGTCTCCAGCGGCACTATAGGGACCCGCTGCCTATGACTCAAATAAACTTTAATGGTAAAGTTTAAGTCAGTTCCCCCTATCTCTAATCCACCTGGTCGCATCAGTTTAAATCATTGTGTGTAGAGAAGTAGTAACTTTGCCTATCAAAAAGCGCAACTTCATGTCAGCTTGATAATGCATCATTAACAGTTTAAGGGCATGTCCCACCCCCAAAAACTAAAATTTAATAAAAACCCTTTACTGCCACATCAACGATAGTTTAAAAATACAATCTTCCCTTAACTGATCCTGCTCAAAAATGTTCTGACCCGTCCTTCGTGCCCCATCCCAAGTCCAGAAACTGCTGTGTGGGAGTCAGTGTGTGACTCATGAGCCTGTGCCTGAAGACTTTCCTCAAACCTCATCAGGTAGCGGCATGCTCATCAGGCCCCATCCATGCCCTCTGCGCCAATCACGGAAATGGCTGCCGTCCCGCGCCGCCCCCTGCTTTCAATTCCATGCAAGCAGAGGGCTGACACACTGCACGCGGAGGATGAGAGGGCCAGGTACTAGAATCGGGGACTTCTCTAACAATTATCATTAACCTGCAGTTTAGGGCTGGGGAGCATGCCCTACCCACATACTGCAAAGTTAATTTTGGTCGTCGGACCGCCGTTTATATACTGGCGGCTTTTGCGGCAAAGATACGTTTAGAATCTTTGTGACCAAAACAACCACAAACCCAAGCAAAAAAGTGGGTAGATGGATAATTAAAGATCCTGACCTCGTCCAGGTACAAGTTGACCACATCAGTTTGGATTTCACTTCTCTTTACTAGATTGATCTTCTCCAGCTGTCAGAAGGAGACAAACACTTTTCAATAAAACCTCAAAATACACATAAGGAGCAAATTCAACTCAGGAATGAAAGGGAAATAGACTAATAATGTCCTAATAATCCGCTTATTCACCATCAACTTTTGCTACAATATCATAAAATAATGAAAGATCATAAAATATTACTATATCCAGAAAAACAAACCAGCATTGAAATTCTACACACCAGGACTGGTCAGAGAACAGGCTGATACTTTTTACCTTTATGGAAAACGATGGCGAACAAAAAAATTCAGCCTCTTAAAATGAAGAAGGAAACCAAAATCCCACCTCCCTGGGTGGTGAGCTGCCAAAGTGCCACTCATGAAGCATCTGACAGTTGGATGCTGGCTTTATGACATATCCTGCATGACTATTTCCCCCATCTTGTGCAGTTAAACAAGCGTAGTACTGTCAAGCTATTTAGGAGCGGTAATATAACAGTTCACCTCTCATAGAAATAACCACCAAGGAAGGTCGGAGTATGATTTCTTACTTCCCTGGGTTAGGCACTACAAATCCCCCAACAGCTTTTGGGGAGTGTCTGGCAGTTGTATGTATGTGTTTATGTATGTATATGTTTATTTATATAGCGCCACTTGGGGTCTCTGCACTATATGTACTTGGGGACACAGCGCTGTACATTATAACAATACAGATTATACAGTATGTATGTATATGTTTATTTATATAGCGTCACTTGGGTACACAGCGCTGTACATTATAACAATACAGATTATACAGTATGTGTATGTTATGTTTATTTATATAGCGCCACTTGGGACACAGCGCTGTACATTATAAACATACAGATTATACAGGTATGTATGTATAGTTTTTATTTATATAGCGCCACTTGGGGTCTCTGCACTATATGTACTTGGGGACCAGCGCTGTACATTATAACAATACAGATATATCCAGTATGTATGTATATGTTTTATTTATATAGCTCCACTTGGGTACACAGCGCTGTACATTATAACATACAGATTATACAGTATGTATGTATATGTTTATTTATATAGCGCCACTTGGTACACAGCGCTGTACATTATAACAATACAATTATACAGTATGTATGTATATGTTTTTATTTATATAGCGCCACTTGGGGGACACAGCACTGTACATTATAACAATACAGATTATACAGATGTATGTATATGTTTTATTTATATAGCGCCACTTGGGTGACCAGCCGTGTACATTATAACATACAGATTATACAGTATGTATGTATAGTTTTATTTATATAGCGCCACTTGGGGTACACGGAAGCGCTGTACATTATAACAATACAGATTATACAAGTATGTATATGTTTTATTTATATAGCTCCCACTGGGACCAGCGCTGTACATTATAACAATACAGATTATACAGTTGATGTATATGTTTATATATATGCCACTTGGGTACACAGCGCTGTACATTATAACAATACGATTAATACAGTATGTATGTATATGTTTAATTTATATAGCGCCACTTGGTACACAGCGCTGTACATTATAAAATACAGATTATACAGTATGTATGTATATGTTTATTTATATAGCGCCACTTGGGGACCGCCGTCATTATAACAATACAATCATACAGTATGATGTATATGTTTATTTATATAGCGCCACTTGGGGACACAGCGCTGTACATTATAACAATACAGATTATACAGTATGTATGTATATGTTTTATTTATATAGCGCCACTTGGGGACACAGCATGTACATTATACAATACAGAATTATACAGTATGTATGTATATGTTTTATATAGTCGCCACTTGGGGACGCAGCAGCTGTACATTATAACAATACATGATTATACAGTAATGTATGTATATGTTTTATTTATATAGCGCCCTTGGTACACAGCCTGCTGTACATTATAACAATACAGATTATACAGTATGTATGTATTGTTTATTAGCGCCACTTGGGGACCCAGCGCTGTACATTATAACAATACAGATTATACAGTATGTATTTATATGTTTATTTATATAGCGCCACTTGGGGTCTTGACTAAGTCTGGGCACAGCGCTGTACATTATAACTAATACCAGATTATACAGATATTGTATATGTTGTATTTATTAGAGCCACTTGGTACACAGCGCTGCTACATTATAACAATACAGATTATACAGTATGTATGTATATGTTTATATATATAGCGCCACTTGGGTACACAGCGCTGTACATTATAACAATACAGATTACCCAGTATGTTGTCTAGTTTATTTTATATAGCGCCACTTGGGTACACCACGTGTACATTATAACAATACAGATTATACAGTATGTATGTATATGTTTTATTATTAGCGCCACTTGGGGACACAGCAGCTGTACTTATAACAATACAGATTATACGTATGTATGTATATGTTTATTATATAGCGCCACTTGGGGACACAGCACTGTACATATAACAATACAGATTATACAGTATGTATGTATATTTTATTTATATAGCGCCACTTGGGACACAGCAGCTGTACATTATAACAATACAGATTATACCAGTATGTATGTATATGTTTATTTATATAGCGCCCACTTGGGTCCGCACATATGCTCTGGACACAGCGCTGTACATTATAACAATCAGATTATACGAATGTATGTATATGTTTATTTATATAGCGCCCACTGGGGACACAGCGCTGTACATTATAACAATACATATTAACAGTATGTATGTATATGTTTTATATAATAGCGCCACTTGGGTAGCACAGCGCTGTACATTATAACAATACGATTATACAGTATGTATGTATAATTTTATTTATATAGCGCCACTTGGGTACACAGCGCTGTACATTATAACAATACAGATTATACAGTATGTATGTATATGTTTATTTATATCGCCACTTGGGTACACAGCGCTGTACATTATAACAATACAGATATACCGTAATGTAGTTTATATGTTTATTTATATACGGCCACTTGGGGACACACAGCTGTACCATTATAACAATCAGATTATACAGTATGTATGTATATGTTTATTATAGCGCCACTTGGGGACGCAGCGCTGTACATTATAACAATAACAGATATACAGTAGTATGTATATGTTTTATTTATATAGCGCCCACTTGGGACACAGCGCTGTACATTATAACAATACAGATTAATCAGTATGTATGTATATGTTTATTTATAAGCGCCACTTGGGGACCAGCGCTGTACATTATAACAATACAGATATACAGTTATGTATGTATATGTTTATTTATATAGCGCCACTTGGGTACCAGCGCTGTACATTATAACATACAGATTATACAGTATGTATGTATATGTTATTTATATAGCGCCACTTTGGGTACACAGCGCTGTACATTATAAAAACAGGCGCCGCAGTGTGTATAGTAGGGTGTGTATAGTAGGGGGTGTTAGTAGTGTGTGTGTATAGGAGGTGTGTGTATAGTAGCGTGTGTCCGTGTCATAGGAGGGTTGTGTATAGTAGGTGTGTGTGTGTAGTAGGGTGTGTGTGAGTAGGTGTGTGTGTGTGTAGTCGGTGTTGTTGTGTATAGTAGGTGTTGTGTGTATAGTAGGTGTGTTTTATAGTAGGTGTGTGTGTATAGTAGGTGTGTGTTAGAGGAGTGTGTGTATAGTAGGTGTGTGTGTAGTAGGTGTGTGTTAAGTAGGGTGGGTGTAGTAGGGTGTGGGTATAGTGGTGTGTGTGTATAGTAGGTGTGTGTGTAGTAGGTGTGTGTGTAGTAGGTGTGTGTGCTATTAGGTTGTGTGTGTAGTAGGTGTGTGTAGTAGGTGTGTGTATAGTAGTTGTGTGTGTATAGTAGATGTGTATGTAGTAGGTGTGTGTATATAGAAGGGGTGTGTGTATAGTAGGTGGGGTGTATAGAGGTTGTGGTGTAGTAGGTGCCTGTGTGTATAGTAGGGGTGTGTGTAAGTAGGTGTGTGTATAGTATGGTTGTGTGTGTAGTAGGTGTGTGTGTGTTAGTAGGTGTGTGTGTAGGGAGGGTGGTGTATAGTAGGTGTGTGTGTATATAGTAGGTGTGTGTGGATAGTAGGTGGGTGTGTATAGTAGGTGTGTGTCGTCAGTAGGTTGTGTATAGTAGGTGTGTGTATAGTATGGTGTCATGTAGGTGGTGTGTGTATAGTAGGTGTGTGTTAGTAGTAGGTGTGTGTGTGTAGTAGGGTGTGGTGTAGTAGGATGTAGGTGTGTGTGTGTAGAGGGTGGTGTGTAGTAGGTGGTGTGTTATGTAGGTTGTGGTGTATAGTAGAAGTGTGTGATTGTAGTGTTAGTAGTGTGTAGTAGTGTGTGTGTACGTAGGTGTGTGTGCTAGTATGGGTGAGTAGGGTGTGTGTAAGTAGGTGTGTGTGTATAGTAGGTGTGTGTAAGTAGGTGTGTGTGTGTATAGGTAGGTGTGATGTGGGGTAGAGTAAGAGGTGTGTATAGTAGTAGTATAGTAGTGTGTGTGTATAGTAATGTGTTGGTAGTTGTGCTAAAGGTGTGTGGTATAGTAGGTGTGGTTAGTGTAGGTGGTGTGTGGTAGTAGGTGTGTGTGTAGGAGTGGTATCAGTAGGGTGTGTATAGTAGGTGGGTTGTGTAGATTTGGAGTGGTGTTGTGTGTGAGTAGGTGTGTGTGTGTAGGTGTGTGTGTGTAGTGTGGTGTGGTGTAGTAGGTGTGTGTGTAGTAGGTGATAGGTGGTGTGTGTATATGTGGATAGTAGTGTGTTAGTAGGTGGTGTGGTAGGAGGGGGTTGTGTGATGTAGTGTGGTATATGGTGTGGTGGTGTGTAGCGTGGTGTGTGTAGTCGTAGTTGGTTGATGTAGTATGGTGTGTGTGTAGTAGGTGTGTGTGTATAGTAGGTGGTGTATAGTAGGTGTTGTGTGTATGAGGGTGTGTTATGTAGTGTGTGTGTGTAGGGTGGTGTGTGTAGGTAGGTGTGTGTAGTATAGTAGGTGTGTGTGTTCGATAGTGGTGTGTGTGTAGTAGGTGTGTGTGATAGTCAGGTGTGTGTGTATAGAGTGTGTGTTTGTATATAGAGGTGTGTGTGTATAGTAGGTGGTGTGTATCGTAGGTGGCGTGTGTGATAGTAGGTGTGTTGTGGATGTAGTTGTGTGCAAGTAGTGTGGTGTGTACTAGTAGGTGTGGTGATAGTAGGTGTGTGGTATAGTAGGTGTGTGTGGTATAGTATGGGATGTGTGTAGTAGTGTGTGTGTAGTTGTTAGTAGGTGTGTGTGTAGTAGGTGTGTGTGTTGTAGTAGGTGTGTGTGGTAGTAGGTGTGTGTGTAGTAGGGGGTGTTAGGGGTGTGTGTATAGTAGTGTTGTTGTGTAGTAGTGTGTGTTAGTGTGTGTGTATAGTAGGTGTGTGTGTATAGTAGGTGTGGTGTACAGTAGGTGTGTGGTATAGTAGGGGTGTGTGTACGTGGTGTTGTGTATAGTAGTGTGTGTGTTATAGTGGTGTGTGTAGTACCATCTTTGCTTCAATTCATACAGCATTAATAAGTATTTTAGTATCAAAAATAATCACAATAACAATGGTAGTAAGAAAGTCACAAAACTGCCAAACACATTGTGAGGGGGGGGGGGCAAAGGATCCAATGTTGCCGAGCCACTTGAAATGATTCCATCAGTTCTTTAGAA
>JAACNH010001021.1:35110-109884 GCA_019447015.1 Hymenochirus boettgeri | reverse complement strand
CATGTACCAGTGTCCTTAATGTAAACTAAACCGTACATGTAACATGTGCCAGTGTCCTTAATGTAAACTAAACCGTACATGTAACATGTGCCAGTGTCCTTAATGTAAACTAAACTGTACATGTAACATGTGCAGTGTCCTTAATGTAAACTAAACTGTACATGTAACATGTACCAGTGTCCTTAATGTAAACTAAACTGTACATGTAACGTGCCAGTGTCCTTAATGTAAACTAAACTGTACATGTAACATGTACCAGTGTCCTTAATGTAAACTAACCGTACATGTAACATGTGCCAGTGTCCTTAATGTAAACTAACCGTACAGTAACATGTGCCAGTGTCCTTAATGTAAACTAACGTACATGTAACATGTACCAGTGTCCTTAATGTAAACTAAACTGTACATGTAACATGTTACCAGTGTCCTAATGTAAACTAAACTGTACATGAACATGTACCAGTGTCCTAATAAACTAAAAATGTACATGTAACTGTGCCAGTGTCCTTAATGTAAACTAAAACTGTACATGTAACATGTACCAGTGTCCTTAATGTAAACTAAAATGTACATGTAACATGTCCAGTGTCCTTAATGTAAACTAAACTGTACATGTAACATGTGCCATGTCCTTAATGTAAACTAAACTGTAAATGTAACATGTGCCAGTGTCTTAATGTAAACTAAACTGTACATGTAAACTGTGCCAGTGCCTAATGTAAAATAAAACTGTACATGTAACATGTGCAGTGTCCTTATGTAAACTAAACTGTACATGTAACATGTGCCAATGTCCTTAATGTAAACTAACTGTACATGTAACATGTGCCAGTGTCCTTAATGTAAACTAAACTGTACATGTAACATGTACCAGTGTCCTTAATGTAAACTAAACTGTACATGTAACATGTGCCAATGTCCTTAATGTAAACTAAACTGTACATGTAACATGTGGCCATGTCCTTAATGTAAACTAAACTGTACATGTAACATGTGCCAATGTCCTTAAAGTAAACTAAAACTGTACATGTAACATGTCCAGTGCCTTAATGTAAACTAAACTGTACATGTAACATGTGCCAGTGTCCTTAATGTAAACTAAACTGTACATGTAACATGGCCAGTGTCCTTAATGTAACTAAACTGTACACTGTAACATGTGCCAGTGTCCTTAATGTAAACTAAACTGTACATGTAACATGTGCCAATGTCCTTAATGTTAACCTAAACTGTACATGTAACATGTGCCAATGTCCTTAATGTAAACTAAACTGTACATGTAAAATGTGCCATGTCCTTAATGTAACTAAACTGTACTGTAACATGTAAACAGTGCCAATGTCCTTAATGGAAACTAAAAATTAATTGTAACATGTGCCAATGTCCTTAATGTAAACAAACTGTACATGTAACATGTGCCAATGTCCTTAATGTAAACTAAACTGTACATGTAACATGTGCCAATGTCCTTAATGTAAACATAACTGTACATGTAAAAGTGCCAATGTCCTTAATGTAAACTAAACTGTACATGTAACATGTGCCATGTCCTTAATAAACTAAACTGTACATGTAACATGTGCCATGTCCTTAATGTAAACTAAACTGTACATGTAACATGTCCAGTGTCCTTAATGTAAACTAACTGTACATGTAACATGTGCCAATGTCCTTAATGTAAACAACTGTACATGTAACATGTACCAATGTCCTTAATGTAAACTAAACTGTACATGTAACATGTGCCAGTGTCCTAATGTAAACTAAACTGTACATGTAACATGTGCCAATGTCCTTAATGTAAACTAAACTGTACATGTAACATGTGCCAGTGTCCTTAATGTAAACTAAACTGTACATGTAACATGTACCAGTGTCCTTAATGTAAACTAAACTGTACATGTAACATGTGCCAGTGTCCTAATGTAAACTAAACTGTACATGTAACATGTGCCAATGTCCTTAATGTAAACTAAACTGTACATGTAACATGTACCAATGTCCTTAATGTAAACTAAACTGTACATGTAACATGTACCAGTGTCCTTAATGTAAACTAAACTGTACATGTAACATGTGCCAATGTCCTTAATGTAAACAAACTGTACATGTAACATGTCCAATGTCCTTAATGTAAACTAAAACGCTACTGTAAAACATGTACAGTGTCCTTAATGTAAATTAAACGTACATGTAACATGTGCCAGTGTCCTTAATGTAAACTAAAAGTACATGTAACATGTACCAGTGTTTAATGTAAACTAAACTGTACATGTAACATGTGCCCGTGTCCTAAGGTAAAAATAAACTGTACATGTAACATGTACCAATGTCCTTAATGTAAACTAAACTGTAAGTAACATGTGCCTGTCCTAATGTAATAATGTACATGTAACATGGCCATGTCCTTAATGTAAACTAAAATGTCCATGTAACATGTGCCGTGTCCTTAATGTAAACTAAACTGTACATGTACATGTACCATGTCCTTAATGAAACTAACTGTACATGAACATGTGCCAGTGTCCCTTAATGTAAACTAAACTGTACATTAACATGTGCCAAGTCCTTAATGTAAACTAAACTGTACATGTAACAGTGTACCAATGTCCTTAAGTTAAACTAAACTGTACATGTAAACATGTACCAATGTCCTTAATGTAAACTAAACTGTACATGTAACATGTGCCAATGTCCTTAATGTAAACTAAACTGTACATGTAAATGTCCAATGTCCTTAATGTAAACTAAACGTACATGTAACATGTACCAGTGTCCTTAAGTAAACTAAACCGTACATGTAACATGTGCCAGTGTCCTTAAGTTAAACTAAACGTACATGTAACATGTGCCAATGTCCTTAATGTAAACTAAACCGTACAGTAACATGTCCAGTGTCCTTAATGTAAAATAAACTGTACATGTAACATGTCCATGTTTAATGTAAACTAAACGTACATGTAACATGTGCCAGTGTCTTTAATGTAAACTAAACTGTACATGTACATGTACCAATGTCTTAATGTAAACAAAACTGTACATGTAACATGTGCCAGTGTCCTTAATGTAAACTAAACTGTACATGTACATGTGCCAGTGCCTTAATGTAAACTAAAAACTGTACATGAACATGTGCAGTGTCCTTAAGTAAACTAAACTGTACATGTAACATGTGCCAGTGTCCTTAATGAACTAAACTGTACATGTAACTGTGCAGTGTCTTAATGTAAACTAAACTGTACTGTAACATGTGCCAGGTCCTTATGTAAACTAAACTGTACATGTAACATGTCCGCCAGTGTCCTTAATGTAAACTAAAATGTACATGTAACATTGTGCCAGTGTCCTTAATGTAAAACTAAACTGTACAGGTAACATGTACCAATGTCCTAATGTAAACTAAACTGTACATGTAACATGTGCCAGTGTCCTTAATGTAAACTAAACTGACATGTAACATGTCCAATGGTCCTTTGTAAACTAAACTGTACATGTAACATGTCCGTGTCCTTATGTAAACAAATGTTCATGAACATGTTGCCAGTGTCCTTAATGTAAACTAAAATGTACAGTAACATGTGCCAGTGTCTTAATGTAAACTAAATGTACATGTAACATGTGCCAATGTCCTTAATGTAAACTAAACTGTACATGTAACATGTACAATGTCCTTAATGTAAAAATAAAACTGTACATGTAACATGTACAGTGTCCTTAAGAAATAAACTGTAATGTAACATGTACCAGTGTCCTAATGTAACTAAACTGTACTGTAACATGTGCCAATGTCCTAATGTAAACTAAACTGTACATGTAACATGTGCCAATGTCCTTAATGTAAACTAAACTGTACATGTAACATGTGCCAATGTCCTTAATGTAAACTAAACTGTACTGTAACATGTACCAGTGTCCTTAATGTAAACTAAACTGTACATGTAACATGTGCCAATGTCCTTAATGTAAACTAAACTGTACATGTAACATGTACCAATGTCCTTAATGTAAACTAAACTGTACATGTAACATGTACCAATGTCCTTAATGTAACTAAACTGTACATGTAAATGTCCATGTCCTATGTAAACTAAACTGTACATGTAACATGTGCCCAATGTCCTTAATGTAAACTAAACTGTACATGTAAACATGTGCCAATGTCCTTAATGTAAACTAAACTTAATGGTAACTGTATGTGTCCTTAATGTAAACTAACTGTACATGTAACATGTGCCAAGTCCTTAATGTAAACTAAACTGTACATGAACATGTGCCAATGTCCTTAATGTAAACTAAACTGTACATGTAACATGTGCCAATGTCCTTAATGTAGAAACTAAACTGTACATGTAACATGTGCCAATGTCCTTAATGTAAACTAAACTGTACATGTAACATGTACCAGTGTCCTTAATGTAAACTAAAAAAATGTACATGTTGTAAATGGTAACCATGCTCCCTTAATGTAACTAAACTGTACATGTAATCATGTACCATGGTGTCCTTAATGTAAACTAAACTGTACATGTAAAATGTGCCAATGTCCTTAATGTAAACTAAACTGTAAATGTTACATGTGCCATGTCCTTAATGTAAACTAAACTGTCATGTAACCTGTGCCAATGTCCTTAATGTAAACTAAACTGTACAGTAACATGTCATGTCCTAATGTAAACTAAACTGTACATGTAACATGTGCCAATGTCCTTAATGTAAACTAAAAACTGTACATGTAACATGTACAATGTCCTTAATGTAAACTAAACTGTACATGTACATGTCCAATGTCCTTAATGTAAAACTAAACTGTACATGTACAGTGCCAATGTCCTTAATGTAAACTAAACTGTACATGAACATGTGCCAATGTCCTTAAGTAAACTAAACGTCAGTAACTGTGCAATGTCTTAATGAAACTCAATGTACATGTAACATGTGCCAATGTCCTTAATGTAAACTAAACTGTACATGTAACATGTGCCATGTCCTTAATGTAACTAAACTGTACATGTAAACATGTGCCAATGTCCTTAATGTAAACTAAAACTGTACATGTAACATGTTGCCAATGTCCTTAATGTAAACTAAACTGTACATGTAACATGTGTGCCAATGTCCTAATGGTAAACTAAACTGTACATGTAACATGTCCAAGTCCTTAATGTAAACTAAACTGTACATGTAAATGTGACATGTCCTTAATGTAAACTAAACTGTACATGTAACATGTGCCAATGTCCTTAATGTAACTAAAATGTAACAGTAACATGTCCAGTGTCCTTAATGTAAACTAAACTGTACATGTAACATGTGCCAATGTCCTTAATGTAAACTAAACTGTACATGTACATGTCCAATGTCCTTAATGTAAACTAAACTGTACAGTAACATGTGCCATGTCCTTAATGTAAACTAAACTGTACATGTAACCGTGCCAATGTCCTTAATGTTAAACTAAACTGTACATGTAAACATGTGCCAATGTCCTTATGTAAACTAAACTGTACATGTAACATGTGCCAATGTCCTTAATGATAAACTAAACTGTACATGTAACATGTGCCAATGTCTTAATGTAAACTAAACTGTACATGTAACATGTGCCAATGTCCTTATGAACTAAACTGTACATGTAACATGTCCAGGTGTCCTTAATGTAACTAAAGTACATGTAAAATGTGCCAGTGTCCTTAATGTAAACTAAACCGTACATGTAACATGTACCAGTGTCCTTAATGTAAACTAAACTGTACATGTAACATGTGCCAGTGTCCTTAATGTAAACTAAACTGTACATGTAACATGTACCAGTGTCCTTAATGTAAACTAAACCGTACATGTAACATGTGCCAGTGTCCTTAATGTAAACTAAACTGTACATGTAACATGTAGCAAAATGTCCTTAAATGTAAACTAAAACTGTACATGTACACAGTGCCCATGTCCTTAATGTAAACTAAACTGTACATTTAACATGTGCCAGTGTCCTAATGTAACTAAACCTACATGTAACATGCCAGTGTCCTTAATGTAAACTAAACCGTACATGTAACATGTACCATGTTCCTTATGTAAACTAAATGTACATGTAACATGTGCCAGTGCCTTAATGTAACTAAACTGTACAGTACATGTTCCATGTCCTAATGTAACCTAAACTGTACATGTAACATGTGCCATGGTCCTTAATGTAAACTAAACTGTACATGTAACATGTGCCAATGTCCTTAATGTAAACTAACTGTACATGTAACATGGCCAGTGTCCTTAATGTAAACTAAACTGTACATGTAACATGTCCATGTCCTTAATGTAACTAAACTGTACATGTAACATGTCCATGTCCTTAATGTAACTAAACTGTACATGTAACATGTGCAATGTCCTTAATGTAAACTAAACTGTACATGTACATGTGCCGTGGGTCCTTAATGTAAACTAACTGACATGTACATGTACCAGTGTCCTTGGTAAACTAAACTGTACATGTAACTGTACAATGTCCTTAATGTAAACTAACTGTACATGTACCATGTGCCAATGTCCTTAATGTAAACTAAACTGTACATGAACATGTCCAATGTCCTTAATGTAAACTAAACTGTACATGTAACATGTGCCATGTCCTTAATGTAAACTAAACTGTACATGTAACATGTGCCAGTGTCCTTAATGTAAACTAAACTGTACATGTAACATGTGTGCAATGTCCTTAATGTAAACTAAACTGTACATGTAACATGTGCCATTGTCCTTAATGTAAACTAACTGTACATGTAACAGGGACCAATGTCCTAATGTCGAACTAACTGTACATGTAACATGTGCCAATGTCCTTAATGTAAACTAAACTTACATGTACATGTGCCAATGTCCTTACATGTAAAGAACTGAAACTGTACATGTAACTGTCAGTGTCCTTCATGTAACTAACTGTACATGTACATGTCATGTCCTTAATGTAACTAAACTGTACATGTAACATGTGCCAGCTGTCCTTAATGTAAACTAAACTGTACATGTAAAGTGCCAATGTCCTTATGTAAACTAAACTGTACAGTTAACATGTGCCAATGTCCTTAATGTAAACTAAACTGTACATGTACCTGTGCCAATGTCCTTAATTTAACTAAACTGTACATGTAACATGTGCCAATGTCCTTAATGTAAACTAAACTGTACATGTAACATTTGCCAATGTCCTAATGTAAACTAAACTGTACACATGTAACAGTGCCAATGTCCTAAGGTAAACTAAACTGTACATGTAACATGTGCCAATGTTCCTTAATGTAACTAACTGTAACATGTACGTACCAGTGTCCTTAATGTAAACTAAACTGTACATGTAACATGTCCAATGTCCTTATGTAAACTAAACTTACATGTAACATGTCCATGTCCTTAAGGTAAACTAAACTGTACATGTAACTGTGCCATGTCCTTATGTAAACTAAACTGTACATGTAACATGTACCAGTGTCCCGCTTAATGTAAACTAAACACTGTACATGTAACATGTCCATGTTCCTTAATGTAAACTAAACTGTACATGTAACATGTACCAATGTCCTTAATGTAAACTAAACTGTAACATGTAACATGTCACCAGTGTCCTTAATGTAAACTAAACTGTACATGTAACATGTGCCAGTGTCCTTAATGTAAACTAAACTGTACATGTAACAGGCCGTGTCCTTAATGTAAACTAAACTGTACATGTAACATGTACCAGTGTCCTTAATGTAAACTAAAGTACATGTAACATGTACCAATGGTCCTTAATGTAACTAAACTGTACATTAACATGTCCAGTGTCCTTAATGTAAACTAAACTGTACATGTAGCCAGTGTAGCCAGTGTCCTTAATGTAACTAAACTGTACAGTAACATGTACCAGTGTCCTTAATGTAACTAAAACTGTACATGTACCATGCCAATGTCCTCAATGTAAACAAACCGTACATGTAACATGTGCCAGTGTCCTTATGTAACTAAACTGTACACTGTAACATGTACCAGTGTCCTTAATGTAAACTAAACTGTACATGTAACATGGTGTCCAATGTCCTATATGTAAACTAAAACTGTACATTAACATGTGCCAATGTCCTTATTTAAACTAAACTACTGTAACATGTACATGTCTTATGTAAACTACCTGTCAATGTAACAGTGCCAGTCCTTAATGTAAACTAAACTGTACATGTAACATTGCCAGTGTCCTTAATGTAAACTAAACTGTACATGTAAACTTACCAGGGTCCTTAATGTAAACAAACGTACATGAACATGTGCCATGTCCTTAATGTAAACTACAACTGTACATGTAACTGTCAGTGTCCCTTAATTCGTACCTAAACTGTACATGTAACATGTCCGTGTCCTTAATGTAAACCTAAACTGACGTAAACATGTCCATGTCCTTAATGTAAACTAAACTGTAACATGTAACATGTTCCAGTGTCCTTAATGTAAACTAACCTGTACATGACATGTACCAGTGTCCTTAATGTACAACTAAACTGTACATGTTAACCAGGTCCCAGTGTCCTTAATGTAAACTAACTGTACATGTAACATGTCCAGGTCCTAATGGTAAACTAAACTGTACATGTACATGTACCAGTGTCCTTAATGTAACTAAACTGTCCATGTAACATGTACCAGTGTCCTAATGTAAACTAAACTGTACATGTACATGCTGCCATGTCCTTAATGTAAACTAAACTGTACATGTTAACTGTGTACCATGTGTCCTTAATGTAAACTAAACTGTACATGTAACATGTCCCAGTGTCCTTAAATGTAAAACTCAACTGTAACATGTAACATGTAGCCAGTGTCCTTAATGTAAACTAAACTGTACTGTAACATTTACCAGTGCCTCCTTAATGTAAACTAAACTGTACATGTAACATGTACCGTGTCCTTACATGTAACTACCTGTACTGTAACATGTACCAGTGTCCCTTAATGTAAACTAAACTGTACATGTAACATGTGCCAATGTCCTTAATGTAAACTAACACTGTACATGTAACATGTACAGTTCCTTAATGTAAACTAAACTGTACTGTAACAGTACCAGTGTCCTTAATGTAAACTAAACTGTACATGTAACTGTCCAGTGCCCTTAAGTAAACTAAACTGTACATGTAACATGTACCAGTGTCCTTAATGTATAAACTGAAACTGTACATGTACATGTACCAGTGTCCTTAATGTAAACTAAACTGTACATGTAACATGTACCAGTGTCCTTAATGTAAACTAAACTGTACATGTAACATGTGCCAGTGTCCTTAATGTAAACTAAACTGTACATGTAACATGTGCCAATGTCCTTAATGTACACTAACGGTACATTACATGTGCCAATGTCTTATGTAACTAACTGTAACTGTAACAGGTCCAGTGTCCTTAATGTAACTAAACGTACATGTAACATGTGCCAATGTCCTTAATGTAAACTAACCTGTAACATGTAACATGTGCCAATGTCCTTAATGTAAACTAAACTGTACATGTAACATGTGCCAATGTCCTTAATGTACACTAACGTACATGTAACATGTGCCAATGTCCTTAATGTAAACTAAACTGTACATGTAACATGTACCATGTCCTTAATGTAACTAAACTGTACATGTAACATGTCCAATGTCCTTATTAAGAAACTGTACATGTACCATGTACATGTCCTTAATGAACTAAACTGTACATGTAACATGTGCCATGTCCTTATGTAAACTAAACTGTACATGTAACATGTCCAATGTCCTTAATGTAAACTAAACTGTACATGTAACAGGTCCAATGTCCTTAATGTAAACTAAACTGTACATGTAACATGTCCAATGTCCTTAATGTAAACTAACTGTACATGTAACTGTCCATTGTCCTTATGTAAACTAAACTGTACATGTAACATGTACCATGTCCTAAATGTAAACTAAACTGTACATGTAACATGTCCATTCCTTAATTGTAACTAAAACTGTACTGTAACATGGCCAATGTCCTTAATGTAAACTAAACTGTACATGTAACATGTGCCAATGTCCTTAATGTAAACTAAACTGTACATGTAACATGTGCCAGATGTCCCTTAATGTAAACTAAACGTGTACATGTAACATGTGCCAATGTCCTTAAGGTAAACTAAACTGTACATTAACAGTACCATGTCCTTAATGTAAACTAACTGTACATGTAACATGTCCATGTCCTTAATGTAACTACTAAACTGTACATGTTAAACATGTTCCATGTCCTTATGTAACTAACTAAACTGTACATGTAACATGTACCAATGTCCTTAATGTAAACTAAACTGTACATGTAACATGTACCCAATGTCCTTAATGTAAACTAAACTGTACATGTAACATGTGCCAATGTCCTTAATGTAAACTAAACTGTACATGTAACCCATGTGCCAATGTCCTTAATGTAAACTAAACTGTACATGTAACTTAGCCAATGTCCTTAATGTAAACTAAACGTACTGTAACATGTGCCAATGTCCTTAATGTAAACTAAACTGTACATGTAACATGTGGCCAGTGTCCTTAATGTAAACTAAACTGTACATGTAACATGTGCCAATGTCTTAATGTAAACTAAACTGTACATGTAACATGTGCCAATGTTCCTTAATGTCAAACTAAACTGTACATGTAAACATGTACAAGTGTCCTTAATGTAAACTAAACTGTACATGTAACATGTGCCAATGTCCTTAATGTAAACTCACTGTACATGTAACATGTGCCAATTTCCTTAATGTAAACTAAACTGTACATGTAACATTTGCCAATGTCCTTATGTAAACTAAACTGTACAATGAACATGTGCCATGTCCCTTATGTAACTAACTGTACATGTACATGTCCAATGTCCTTAATTACTAAACTTACATGTACCTGTCAATGTCCTTATGTAAACTAAACTGTACATGTACTGTGCCATGTCCTTAATGTAAACTAAACTGTACATGTAACAGTGCCGTGTCCTTAATGTAAACTAAACTGTACATGTCACTGTGCCAGTGTCCTTAATGTAAACTAAACGTACATGTAACATGTCCATGTCCTTAATGTAAACTAACTGTAACATGTAAATGTGCCAATGTCCTTATGTAAACTAAACTGTACATGTAACATGTGCCAAGTCCTAATGTAAACTAAACTGTACATGTAACATGTGCCAGTGTCCTTAATGTAAACTAAACTGTACATGTACATGTGCCAATGTCCTTAATGTAAACTAAACTGTAACATGTAACATGTGCCAATGTCCTAATGAACTAAAACTGTACATGTAACAGTGCCCAGTCCTTAATGTAAACTAAACTGTACATGTACATGTGCCAGTGTCCTTAATGTAAACTAAACTGTACATGTAACATGTCCAATGTCCTTAATGTAAACTAAACTGTACATGTAACTTGTGCCAATGTCCTAATGTAAACTAAACTGTAATGTAACATTGCCATGTTCTTAATGTAACTAAACTACATGTAACAGTCCATGTCCTTATTAACTAACACTGTACTGTAACATGTGCCATGTCCTTAATGTAAACTAAACTGTACATGTAACATGTGCCATGTCCTTAATGTAAACTAAACTGTACATGTAAACATGTGCCATGTTCCTTAATGTAAACAACTGTACATGTAACATGTGCCATGTCCTTAATGTAAACTAACTGTACATTAACATTGCCAATGTCCTTAATGTAAACTAAACTGCATGTAATGTCCAAGGTCCTTAAGTGTAAACTAAACTGTACATGTAACATGTACAATGTCCTTAATGTAAACTAAACTGTACTGTAACATGTCCCAATGTCCTTAATGTAACTAAACTGTACATGTAACATGTGCCAATGTCCTTAATGTAAACTAAACCTGTACATGTACACATGTGCAATGTCCTTAATGTAAACTAAACGTACATGTAACATGGTCCAATGTCCTTAATGTAACTAAACTGTACATGTAACATGTGCCAATGTCCTTAATGTAAACTAAACTGTACATGTAACATGTGCCAATGTCCTTAATGTAACTAAAACTTGTACATGTAATGCCATGTCCTTAATGTAAACTAAACTGTACATGTAACATGTGCCAGTGTCCTTAATGAAACTAAACTGTACATGTAACATGTGCCATGTCCTAATGTAAACTAAACTGTACATGTATGTAACATTGTACCGTGTCCTTAATGTAAACTAAACTGTACATGTAACATGTGCCAATGTCCTTAATGTAAACTAAACTGTACATGTAACTGTGGCCATTCCTTAATGTAAACTAAACTGTACATGTACATGTCCAGTGTCCTTCAATGTAAAACTAAACTGTACATGTAACATGGCCATGTCCTTAATGAAACTAAACTGTACATGTAAATGTGCCAATGTCCTTAATGTAAACTAACTGTACTGTAACATGTGCCAATGTCCTAATGTAACCTAAACTGTACATGTAACATGTGCCCAATGTCCTTGGTAAACTAAACTGTAAACTGTAACATGTGCCAGTGTCTCTTAATGTAAACTAAACTGTACATGTACACATGTCCAGTGTCCTTAATGTAAAACTAAACTGTACATGGTAACATGTGCCAATGTCCTTAATGTAAACTAAACTGTACATGTAACATGACAAGTGTCCTTAATGTAAACTAACTGTACATGTAACTGTACCTTGTCCTATGTCAAAAATAAACTGTACTGTAACTGTGCCATGTCCTTAATGTAACTAACTGTACATGTAACATGTCCAATGTTCCTTAATGTAAACTAAACAACTGTACATGTAACATGTACCATGTTGTCCTTAAATGTACACTAAACTGTACATGTAACATGTGCCAGTGTCCTTAATGTAAACTAAACTGTACATGTAACATGTACCAGTGTCCTTAATGTAAATAAACTGTACTGTAACATGTACCAGTGTCCTTAATGTAAACTAAACTGTACCTGTAACATGTGCCATGTCCTTAATGTAAACTAAACTGTACATGTTACCTGGTGCCATGTCCTTATGTAAACTAAACTGTACATGTAACATGTGCCATGTCCTTAATGTAAACTAAACTGTACATGTAACTGTACCAGTGGGTCCTTAATGTACCTAAACTTACAGTAACCCATGTCCCATGTCTTAATGTAACTAAACTGTACATGTAACATGTACCATGTCCCTTAATGTAAACTAAACTGTACATGTAACATGTGCCAATGTCCTTAATGTAAACTAAACTGTACATGTAACAGTACGCCAGTGTCTTAATGTAAACTAAACTGTACATTAACATGTACCATGTCCTTATGTAACTAACTGTACCAGTAACATGTACCATGTCCCTTAATGTAAACTAAACTGTACATGTACATGTACCAATGTCCTTAATGTATAAACTAAACTGTACATGTAACATGTACCATGTCCTTAATGTAAACTAAACTGTACATGTAACATTTCCAATGTCCTTAATGTAAACTAAACTGTACATGTAACCTGTGCCAGTGTCCTTAATGTAAACTAAACTGTACATGTAACATGTACCAATGTTCTCTTAATGTAAACTAAACTGTACATGTAACATGTGCCAATGTCCTTAATGTAAACTAAACTGTACATGTACTGACCAATGTCCTTAATGTAAACTAAACTGTACATGTAACATGTGCCAATGTCCTTAATGTAAACTAAACTTAAATTAACATGTCCATGTCCTTAATGTAACCTAAACTGTACATGTAACATGTCAATGTCCTTAATGTAAACAACTGTACATGTAACATGTGCCATGTCCTTAATAAACTAACTTACATGTAACTGTCCATGTCCCTAATGTAAACTAATACATGTAACATGTCCAATGTCCTTAATGTAAACTAAACTGTACATGTACATGTCCATGTCCTTAATGTAAACAAACTGTACATGTAACATTACCATGTCCTATGTAAACTAAACTGTACATGTAACATGTGACAATGTCCTTAATGTAAACTAACCTGTACATGTAACATGTACCAGTGTCCTTAATGTAACTAAACTGTACATGTAACATGTACCAGTCCTTAATGTAACTAAACTTCATGTAACTGTACCATTGTCCTTAATGTAAACTAAACTGTACATGTAACATGTACCAGTTCCTTAATGTAAACTAAACTGTACATGTAACATGTACCAGTGTCCTTAATGTAACAAAACTTGTAACATGTAACATGTACCAGTGTCCTTAATGTAAACTAACTGTACATGTAACATGTAAGTGTCCTTAATGTAAACTAAACTGTACATGTAACCTGACCATTGTCTTAATTTAACTAAACTGTACATGTAACATGTGCCAATGTCCCTAATTAAACTAAACTGTACATGTAACATGTCCAGTGTCCTTATGTAACTAAACTGTCCATGTAACATTGCCAATGTCCCTTAATGTAAACTAAACTGTACATGTAACATGTACCAATGTCCTTAATGTAAACTAAACTGTACATGTCACATGTGCCAATGTCCCTTAATGTAAACTAAACGTACATGTACCATGTACCAGTGTCCTAATGTAACTAACTGTACATGTAACATTGTCCAATGTCCTTAATGTAACTAAACCTGTACATGTAACATGTCAATGTCCTTAATGTAAACTAAACTGTACATGTAACTGTGCCAATTTCCTTAATGTAACTAAACTGTACATGACATGTACCAGTGTCCTTAATGTAAACTAAACTGTACATGTAACATGTACCAATGGTCCTTAATTTAAACTAAACTGGTACATGTACCATGTACCATGTCCTTAATGTACACTAAAAAACAGCTAAACTGTACATGTAACATGTGCCAATGTCCTTAATGTAAACTAAACTGTACATGTAACATGTGCCAATGTCCTGTAATTTAAACTAACTGTACATGTAACATGTGCCAATGTCCTTAATGTAAACTAAACTGTACATGTAACAGCAATGTCCTAATGTAACACTAAACTGACATGTACATTCCAATTCCAATGTAAACTAAACTGTACATGTAACAGTGCCAGTGTCCTTATGTAAACTAAACGTACATGTAACATGTGCCAATGTCCTAATGTAAACTAAACTGTACATGTAACATGTACCAGTCCTTAATGTACACTAAACTGTACATGTAACATGTCCAATGTCCTTCATGTAAACTTAAACTGTACATGTAACATGTGCCAATGTCCTTAATGTAAACTAACGTACTGTAAAATGTACCAGTGGTCCTGACTGTAACAAATGTCAATGTACATGCATTGTCCTTAATGTAAACTAAACTGTAACTGTAACATGTGCCAATGTCCTTAAGTAACTAAACTGTACATGTAACATGTCCAGTGCCCTTAATGTAAACTAAACTGTACATGTAACATGTGCCAGGCGTCCTTAATGTAACTAAACTGTAACATTGTAACATGTGCCATGTCCTAATGTAAACTAAACTGTACATGTAAACATGTGCCATGTCCTTAATGTAAACTAAACTGTACATGTAACATGTGCAATTGTCCTTAATGTAACCTAACTGTACATGTAACATGTGCCAATGTCCTTAATGTAACTAAACTGTACATGTAACATGTGCCAATGTCCTTAAGTAAACTAAACTGTACATTGTAACATTGTACCATGTCCTTAATGTAAACTAACTGTACTGTAACATGTACCAGTTTCCTTTAATGTAAACTAAACTGTACATGTAACAGGTCCATTGTCCTTAATGTAAACTAAACTGACATGTAACATGTGCAATGTCCTTAATGTAAACTAAACTTTACCATGTAACATGTCAGTGTCCTTAAGTTAACTAAACTGTACATGTAACATGTGCCAATGTCCTTAATGTAAACTAACTGTACATGTAACATGTCCCCAATGTCCTTAATGGAAACTAAACTGTACATGTACATGTGCCAATGTCCTTAATGTAAACTAACCTGTACATGTAACATGTCCATGGTTCCTTAATGTAAACTAAACTGTACATGTACCATGTGCCATGTCCTTAATGTAATACTGTACATGTACATGTAACCAACCATGTCCTTAATGTAAACTAAACTGTACATGTAACTGCAATGTCCTAATGTACAACTAACTGTACATGTACATGTCCAGTGTCCTTAAGTACTAAACTGTACATGTACAGTTCAATGTCCTTAATGTAAACTAAACTGTAACATGTAACATGTGCCAGATGTCCTAATGTACTAAACTGTACATGTAACATGTGCCAATGTCTTAATGTAAACTAAACTGTACATGTAACATGTACCAGTGTCCTTAATGTAAACTAAACTGTACATGTAACATGTGCCAATGTCCTTAATGTAAACTAAACTGTACATGTAACATGTGCCATGTCCTTAATGTAAACTAAACTGTACATGTAACATGTGCCAATGTCCTTAATGTAAACTAAACTGTACATGTAACATGTACCAGTGTCCTTAATGTAAACTAAACTGTACATGTAACATGTGCCAATGTCCTTAATGTAACTAAACTGTACATGTAACATGTGCCATGTCCTATGTAAACTAAACTGTACATGTAACATGTGCCAATGTCCTTACTGTAAACAAACTGTAACATGTAACATGTGCCAATGTCCTTAATGTAACTAAAACTAACTGTACAGTGTAACATGTCCAATGTCCTTAATGTAAACTAAACTGTACTGAACATGCCATGTCCTTAATGTAACTAACACTACATGTAAACATGTCCAATGTCCTAATGTAAACTAACTGTACATGTAACATGTGCCAATGTCCTTAATGTAAACTAAACTGTACATGTAACATGTGCCAATGTCCCTTAATGTAACTAAACTGTACATGTAACATGTGCCAGTGTCCTTAATGTAACTAAACTGTACATGTAACATGTGCCATGTCCTATAATGTAACTAAACTGTACATGTAACATGTGCCAATGTCCTTAAGTAAACTAAACTGTACATGTAACATGTGCCAATGTCCTTAATGTAAAAACTAACTGTACATGTAACACCTGTGCCAGTGTTCCTTAATGTAACAAACTGTACTGTAACATGTGCCATGTCCTTAATGTAAACTAAACGACATTCATGGCCATGTCCTTATGTAACAAACTGTACATGTACATGTGCCAATGTCCTTAATGTAAACTAAACTGTACATGTAACATGTGCAATGTCCCTTAATGTAAACAAACTGTACATGTACATGTGCCATGTCCTAATGTAACTAACTGTACTTAAACATGTGCCCATGTCCTTAATGTAAACTAAACTGTACATGTAACATGTGCCATTGTCCTCTAATGTAAACTAAACTGTACATGTAACATGTGCCAGATGTCCTTAATGTAAACTAAACTGTACATGTACACATGTAGCCATGTCCTTAATGTAAACTAAACTGTACCATGTAACATGTGCCAATGTCCTTAATGTAACACTAAACTGGTACATGTACACATGCTACCAGTGTCCCTTAATGTAAACTCAAACCGTACATGTAATATGTGCCAGTGTCCTTATGTAAAACTAAACTAAAATGTAACATGTACCAGGTCTTAATGTAACTAAACTGACATGTACATGTGCCAGTGTCCTAATGTAAACTAAACTGTACATGTACATGTGCCAGTGTCCTTAATGTAAACTAAACGTACATGTAACATGGGGGGGCCAGTGTCCTTAATGTAAACTAAACCGTAACATGTAACCATGTGCCAGTGTCCTTAATGTAAACTAAACGTACATGTAACATGTACCAGTGTCCTTATGTAAACTAACTGTACATGTAACATGTCGCCATGTCCTTAATGTAAACTAAACTGGTACATGTAACATGTACCATGGTCCTTAATGTAAACTAAACTGTACATGTACATGTGCCAGTGTCCTTAATGTAACTAAACGTACATGTACATGCCAGTGTCCTTAATGTAAACTAAACTGTACATGTAACATGTACCAGTGTCCTTAATGTAAACTAAACCTGTACATGTAACATGTACCATGTCCTTAATGTAAACTAAACTGTACATGTAACATGTACCAGTGTCCTTAATGTAAACTAAACTGTACATGTACATGTGCCAGTGTCCTTAATGTAAACTAACTACACTGTAACATGTACATGTGTAACCAGTGTCCTTAATGTAAAACTAAACTGTACATGTAACATGTTGCCATGTCCTTAATGTAACTAAACTGTACATGTTAACATGTTGCCATGGTCCTAATGTAAACTAAACTGTACATGTACACAGTGCCAGTGTCCCTTAATGTAAACTGAACTGTACTGTAATACATGTGCAATGTCCTTATGTAAACTAAACTGTACATGTAACATGTGCCTGTCCTTAATGTAACTAAACTGTACTGTAACATGTGCCAGTGTCCTTAATGTAAACTAACTGTACATGTAACATGTACCATGTTCCTTAATGTAAACTAAACTGTACATGTAACATGTGCCATGTCCTTAATGTAAACTAAACTGTACATGTAACCATGTGCCAGTGTCCTTAATTGTAAAAACTAAACTGAACATGTAACATGTACCAGTGTCCTTAATTAAACTAACTGTACATGTAACATGTGCCAATGTCCTTAATGTAAACTAAACTGTACATGTAAAGTGCCCAATGTCCTTAATGTAAACTAAACTGTACATGTAACATGTGCCAATGTCCTTAATGTAAACTAAACTGTACATGTAACATGTGCCAATGTCCCTTAATGTAACTAAACTGTACTGTAACATGTGCCAATGTCCTTATGTAAACTAAACTGTACATGTAACATGTGCCAATGTCCTTAATGTAACTAAACTGTACATGTAACATGTGCCAATGTCCCTTAATGTAAACTAAACTGTACATGTAACATGTGCCAATGTCCTTAATGTAAACTAAACTGTACATGTACATGTCCCATGGTCCTTAATGTAAACTAACTGTACATGTAACATGTGCCAATGTCCTTAATGTAAACTAAATGTACATGTAACAGTACCATGTCCTTAATGTAAACTAAACTGTACATGTAACATGTGCCAATGTCCTTAAGTAACTAAACTGTACATGTAACATGTGCAATGTCCTTAATGTACAACTAAACTGTAACATGTAACATGTGCCAGTGTCCTTATGAAAACTAAACTGTAACTGTACATGTAAACAATGTGCCAATGTTCCTTAATGTAAACTAAACTGTACATGTAACATGTGCCAGTGTCCTTAATGTAAACTAAACTGTAACACATGTAACTATGTACGCATGTGTCCTTAATGTAAACTAAACTGTCATGTAACGTGCCAATGTCCTTAATGTAAACTAAACTGTACATGTAACATGTGTCCAATGTCCTTAATGTAAACTAACACTGTACATGTCACATGTACCAATGTCCTTAATGTAAACTAAACTGTACATGTAACATGTACCAATGTCCTTAATCTACCTAAACTGTACATGTAACATGTGCCAATGTCCTTAATGTAACTAAACTGTACATTTAACATGTACCAATGTCCTTAATGTAAACTAAACCGTACATGTAACATGTACCAGTGTCCTTATGTAATTAAACCCGTACATGTAACATGTGCCAGTGTCCTTAATGTAAACTAAACTGTACATGTAACATGTACCATGTCCTAATGTAAACTAAACTGTACATGTACAGTGCCAGTGTCCTTAATTACTAAACTGTAATAACATGTACCATGTCCTAGTACACTAATAATGTACATTCAATGTAACTAAACTGTACATGTAACATGTGCCAATTTCCTTATGTAAACTAAACTGTACATTTAACATGTGCCAGTGTCCTTAATGTAAACTAAACTGTACATGTAACATGTACCAGTGGTCCTTAATGTAAACTAAACTGTACATGTACATGTGCCGTTGTCCTTAATGTAAACTAAACTGTACATGTAACATGTGCCAATGTCCTTAATGTACACTACAACTGTACATGTAACTGTCCAATGTCCCTTAATGTAACTAACTGTACATGTAACATGTCCAATGTCCTAATGTAACTAAACTGTACATGTAACATGTTGCCAATGTCCTTAATGTAAACTAAACTGTAACTGTAACATGTACCAATGTCCTTATGTAACTAAACCGTACATGTAACATTACCCGTGTCCTTATTAAATTAAACCGTACATGTAACATTGCCATGTCCTTAATGTAAACTAACCGTACATGTAACATGTGCCAATGTCCTAATGTAAACTACCGTACATGTAACATTGCCCAGTGTCCTTATGTAAACTAAACTGTACATGTAACATGTGCCAGGTCCTTAATGTAACTAAACTGTACATGTAAATGTGCCAGTGTCCTTAATGTAAACTAAACTGTACATGTAACATGTACCAATGTCCTTAATGTAAACTAAACTGTACATGTAACATGTGCCAGTGTCCTTAATGTAAACTAAACTGTACATGTAACATGTGCCAGTGTCCTTAATGTAAACTAAACTGTACATGTAACATGTGCCAGTGTCCTTAATGTAACTAAACTGTACATGTAACATGTGCCGTGTCCTTAATGTAAACTAAACTGTACATGTAACATGTCCAATGTCCTTAATGTAAACTAAACTGTACATGTAACATGTGCCAGTGTCCTTAATGTAAACTAAACTGTACATGTAACATGTGCCAGTGTCCTTAATTAAACTAAACTGTACTGTAACATGTGCCATTGTCCTTATGTAACTAAACTGTACATGTAACATGTACCAATGTCCTTAATGTAAACTAACTGTACATGTAACAGTGCCAGTGTCCTTAATGTAAACTAAACTGTACATGTAACATGTACCAATGTCCTTAATGTAAACTAAACTGTACATGTACATGTGCCAGTGTCCTTAATGTAAACTAAACTGTACATGTAACATGTGCCATGTCCTTAATGTAACTAAACTGTACATGTACACTGTGCCCAGTGTCCTTAATGTAAAACTAAACTGTAACATTTAACAGTGTACCAATGTCCTAATGTAAACTAAACTGTACATGTAACATGTACATGGTCCTTAATGTAAACTAAACTAACTGTACATGTAACATGTCCAGTGTCCTTAATGTAAACTAAACTGTACATGTAACATGTACCAGTGTCCAAAATGTAAAACTAAACTGTACATGTAACATGTGCAATGTCCTTAATGTAAACTAACCTGTAACATGTAAATGCCAATGTCCTTAATTAAACTAACTGTACATGTAACATGTGCCAATGTCCTTAAGTAACCTAAACTGTACATGTAACTGTACCAGTGTCCCTTAATGTAACTAAACTGTACATTAACATGTTGCCAATTCCTTAATGTAAACTAAACTGTACATGTAACATGTACCAATGTCCTTAATGTAAACTAAACTGTACATGTAACATGTACCATGTCCTTAATGTAAACCTAACTGTACATGTAACATGTACCAGTGTCCCTTAATGTAAACTAAACTGTACTGTAACATGTGGCCAATGTCCTTAATGATAAACCTGTACATGAACATTGCCAATGTCCTTAATGTAAACTAAACTGTACATGTACATGTTCAGTGTCCTTAATGTAACTAAACGTACATTTAACATGTGCCAGTGTCCTTAATGTAAACTAAACTGTACATGTAACATTGCCAATGTCCTTAATGTAAACTAAACTGTACATTGTAACATGTGCCATGTCCTTAATGTAAACTAAACTGTACATGTAACAGTGCCAATGTCCTCTAATGTATAACTAAACTGTACATGTACATGTACCATTGTCCTTAATGTAACTAAACTGTACATGTAACATGTACCAGTGTCCTAATGTAAACTAACTGTACATGTAACATGTACCAATGTCCCTTAATGTAACTAAACTGTACATGTAACATGTGCCAATGTCCTTATTGAAACTAAACTGTACATGTAACATGTCAAATGTCCTTAATGTAAACTAAACTGTACATGTAACATGTGCCAATGTCCTTAATGTAAACTAAACTGTACATGTAACATGTGCCATGTCCTTAATGTAAACTAAACTGTACATGTAACATGTGCCAATGTCCTTAATGTAAACTAAACTGTACATGTAACATGTACCAATGTCCTTAATGTAAACTAAACTGTACATGTAACATGTACCAATGTCCTTAATGTAAACTAAACTGTACATGTAACATGTGCCAATGTCCTTAATGTAACTAAACTGTACATGTAACATGTGCCAATGTCCTTAATGTAAACTAAACTGTACATGTAACATGTGCCAATGTCCTTAATGTAAACTAAACTGTACATGTAACATGTGCCAATGTCCTTAATGTAAACTAAACTGTACATGTAACATGTGCCAATGTCCTTAATGTAAACTAAACTGTACATGTAACTGGCCAATGTCCTTAATGTAAACTAAACTGTACAGTAACATGTGCCAATGTCCTTAATGTAAACTAAACTGTACATGTAACATGTGCCAATGTCCTTAATGTTAAACTAACTGTACATGTAACCTGTCCAATGTCCTTAATGTAAACTAAACTGTACATGTAACATGTGCCAAGTGTCCTAATGTAAACTAAACTGTACATGTAACATGTGTGCCATGTCCTTAATGTAAACTAAACGTACATTAACATGTCATGTCCTTACTGTAAAACTAAACTGTACATGTAACATGTCCATGTCCTAATGTAACTAAACTGTACATGTAACATGTACCAATGTCCTTAATGTAAACTAAACCGTACATGTAACATGTGCCAATGTCCTTAATGTAAACTAAACCGTACATGTAACATGTACCAATGTCCTTAATGTAAACTAAACTGTACATGTAACATGTGCCAATGTCCTTAGTGTAAACTAAACTGTACATGTAACATTGTCCGTGTCCTTAATGTAAACTAAACTGTACATGTAACATGTGCCAATGTCCTTAATGTAAACTAACTGTACATGTAACATGTGCCATGTCCTAATGTAACTAAACTGTACATGTAACATGTCGAGTGTCCTTAATGTAAACTAAACTGTACATGTACATGTGTCCAATGTCCTTAATGTAAACTAAACTGTACATGTAACATGTGCAATGTCCTTAATGTAAACTAAACTGTACATGTAACATGTGCCATGTCCTTAATGTAACTAAACTGTACATGTTAACATGTGCCAATGTCCTTATGTAAACTAAACTGTACATGTAACATGTGCCAGTGTCCTTAATGTAACTAAACTGTACATGTAACATGTGCCAATGTCCTTAATGTAAACTAAACTGTACATGTAACATGTGCCATGTCCTTAATGTAAACTAAACTGTACATGTAATGTCCATGTCCTTATGTAACTAACTGTACATGTAACAGTGCCAATGTCCTTAATGTAACTAAACTGTACTGTAACATGTGCCAGTGTCCTTAATGTAAACTAAAACTGTACATTAACTTTCCATGTCCTAATGTAAACTAACTGTACATGTAACATGTGCCAAGTGTCCTTAATGTAAACTAAACTGTACTGTAACATGTGCCAGTGTCCTTAATGTAAACTAAAACTGTACATGTACCATGTGCCAATTTCCTTATGTAAACTAAACTGTACAGTAACATGTACCTGTCCTTAATGTAAACTAACTGTACATGTAAATGTGCCAATGTCCTAATGTAAACTAAACTGTACATTAACAGTTCCAGTCCTTAATGTAAACTAACTTACATGTAACATGTACCAGTTGTCCTTAATGTAAACTAAACTGTACATGTAACATGTGCCAATGTCCCTTAATGTAAACTAAACTGTACATGTAACAATTCCAGTGTCCTTAATGTAAACTAAACTGTACATGTAACATGTGCAATGTCCTTAATGTAAACTAACTGTACATGTAAGCGTGCCAATGTCCTTAATGTCAAACTAAACTGTACATGTAACATGTGCCAGTGTCCTAATGAAACTAAACGTACATGTAACATGTGCCAGTGTCCTTAATGTAAACTAAACTGTACATGTAACATTGCCAATGTCCTTAATGTAACTAAACTGTACATGTAACATGTACCAATGTCCTTAATGTAAACTAAACTGTACATGTAACATGTGCCAATGTCCTTAATGTAACTAAACTGTACATGTAACATGTGCCATGTCCTTAATGTAAACTAAACTGTACATGTAACATGTACCAGTGTCCTTAATGTAAACTAAACTGTACATGTACACATTTACCAGTGTCCTTAATGTAAACTAAACTGTACATGTAACATCCATGTCCTTAATGTAAACTAAACTGTACATGTACGCATGTGCCATGTCCTTAATGTAAACTAAACTGTACATGTAACATGTGCCATGTCCTTAATGTAAACTAAACTGTACATGTAACATGTACCAGTGTCCTTTAATGTAAACTAAACTGTACATTTAACATGTGCCAGTGTCCTATGTAAACTAAACTGTACATGTAACATGTGCCCATTCCTTAATGTAACTAAACTGTACATGTAACATGTGCCAGTGCCTTAATGTAAACTAAAACTGTACTGTAACATGTGCCAACTGTCCTTAATGTAAACTAAACTGTACAGTAACATGTGCCAATGTCCTTAGTAACTAAACTGTACATGTAACATTGGCCATGTCCTTAATGTAAACTAACTGTACATGTAACATGTGCCATGTCCTTAATGTAAACTAAACTGTACATGTAACATGTGCCATGTGTCCTTAATTAAACTAACTGTACATGTAAATGTCCATGTCCTTAATGTAAACTAACTGTACTGTACATGTGCCAATGTCCTTAATGTAACTAAACTGTACATGTAACATGTGCAATGTCCTTAATGTAAACTACACGTACATGTAACATGTACCATGTCCTTAATGTAAACAAACTTTACATTACTTGATCTATTAAACTAAACTGTACATGTAACATGTGCCAGTGTCCTTAATGTAAACTAAACTTACTGTAACTGTGCATGTCCCTTATGTAAACTAAAACTGTACATGTAACTGTACCAATGTCCTTAATGTAAACTAAACTGTACATGTAACATGTACCAGTGTCCTTAATGTAAACTAAACTGTACCATGTAACATGTCCAGTGTCCTTAATGTAATAACTTACATGTAACCTGTGCCCGGTCCTAATGTAAACTAAACTGTACATGTAACATGTACCAGTGTCCTTAATGTAAACTAAACTGTACATGTACATGTCCATGTCCTTAATGTAAACTAAACTGTACATTACATTTACCAGTGTCCTTAATGTAACTAAACTGTACATGTAACATGTACCAGTGTCCTTAATGTAAACTAAACGGTACATGTAACATGTGCCAGTGTCCTTAATGTAACTAACTGTACATGTAACATGTGCCAGTGTCCTTACGGTAAACTAAACTGTACTGTAACATGTGCAATGTCCTTAATGTAACTAACTTACATGAACATGTCCAATGTCCTTAATGTAACTAAACTGTACATGTAACATTGTACCAGTGTCCTTAATGTATTAAACTAAACTGAATTTAACATGTGCCGTGTACTTAATGTAAAACTAAACTGTACATGTAACATGTACCAGTGTCCCTTAATGTAAACTAAACTGTACATGTAACATGTGCCAATGTCCTAATGTAAACTAAACTGTACATGTAACTGCCAGTGTCCTTAATGTAAACTAAACTGTACATGTAACATTTGCCAGGTCCTTAATGTAAACTAAACTGTACATGTAACAGTGTCCAATGTCCCTTAATGTAAACTAAAACTGTACATGTAACATGTACCATGTCCTTAATGTAAACTAAACTGTACATGTAACATGTACCATGTCCTTAATTAAACTAAACTGTACATGTACATGTGCCAATGTCCTTATGTAAACTAAATAACCTAAACTAAACTGTACTGTAACATGTGCCAATGTCCTTATGTAAACTAAACTAAACTAAACCTGAAAACTAAACATGTAAACCTGTGCCAATGTCCTTAATGTAAACTAAACTGTACATGTAACATGTACCAGTGTCCATTAATGTAAACTAACTGTACATGTAACATGTGCCAATTCCTTAATGTAACTAAACTAAACTGTAACATGTAACATTTGCATGTCCTTAATGTAACTAAACTGTACAGTAAACAATGTACCAGTGTCCTTAATGTAAACTAAACTGTACATGTAACATGTACCAATGTCCTTAATGTAAACTAAACTGTACATGTAACGGTCCAGTGTCCTTAATGTAAACTAAACTGTACATTTAACATGTACCAGTGTCCTTATGTAAACTAAACTGTGTACATGTAAACATGTAACCGACTGTCCTTAATGTAAACTAAACTGTACGTTAACATGTCCAGTGTCCTTAATGTAACCAAACTGTACCTGTAACACATGTACCATGTATCCTTAAATGTAAACTAAACTGTACATGTAACATGTCCAGTGTCCTTAATGTAACTAACTGTCCATGTAACAGTTGCCATGTCCTAATGTAACTAAACTGTACATGTTACATGTCCAGTGTCCTTAATGTAACTAAACTGTACATGTAACATGTACCGTGTCCTTAATTTAACTAAACTGTACATGTAACATGTACCATGTCCTTAATGTAAACTAAACTGTACATGTAACATGTACCAGTTCCTTAATGTAAACTAAACTGTACATGTAACATGTCCATGTCCTTAATGTAAACTAAACTGTACATGTAACATGTTACCAGTGTCCTTAATGTAACTAAACTGTAACATGTAACATTGCCAATGTCCTTATGTAAACTAACTGTACATGTAACATGTTACCAGTGTTCCTTAATGTAAACTAAACGTACATGTCCATGTACCAGTGTCCTTAATGTAAACTAAACTGTACATGTAACATGTACCAGTGTCCTTAATGTAAACTAAACTGTACATGTACATGTCCATGTCCCTTAATGTAACTAAACTGTACATGTAACATGTACCAGTGTCCTTAATTAAACTAACACTGTACATGTAACATGTCAATGTCCTTAATGTAAACTAAACTGTACATGTAACATGTGCCGTTGTCCTTAATGTAAACTAAACGTACATGTAACATGTCCATGTCCTTAATGTAAACTAAACTGTACATGTACATGTACCAATGTCCAAATGTAAACTAAACTGTACTGTAACATGTGCCAGTGTCCTAATGTAACTAAACTGTACATGTAACATGTGCCAATGTCCTTAATGTAACTACCCTGTACATGTAACATGTCCATGTCCTTATGTAAACTAAACTGTACATGTACATGTCCATGTCCTTAATGTAAACTAACTGTACATGTAACATGTCCATGTCCTTATGTAAACTAAACGTTACATGTAACATGTACAGTGGTCCTTAATGTAAACTAAACTGTACATGTAACATTGCCAATGTCCCTAATGTCACTAAACTGTACATGTAACAGTCCAGTGTCCTTAATGTAAACTAAACTGTACATGTAACATGTCCCGTGTCCTTAATGTAAACTAAACTGTACATGTAACATGTGCCAATGTCCTTAATGTAAACTAAACTGTACATGTAACATGTCACGCATGTTCCTAATGTAAACTAAACTTGTCATGTAAACATGGCCATGTCCTTAATGTAAACTAAACTGTACATGTACATGTGCCAGATGTCTTAATGTAAACTAACTGTACATGTAACATGTACCAGTTGTCCTTAATGTAAACTAAACTGTTACATGTAACATGTGCCAATGTCCTTAATGTAAACTAAACTGTACATGTAACATGTGCCAATGTCCTTAATGAAAACTAAACTGTACATGTAACATGTGCCAATGTCCTTAATGTAAAACTAACCTGTACATGTAACATGTACCAGTGTCCTTAATGTAAACTAAACTGTACCATGTAACATGTGCCATGTCCTTAATGTAAACTAAACTGTACATGTAACATGTACCAGTGTCCTTATGTAAACTAAACTAACTGTACTGTAACATGTCCAGTTCCTTAATGTAAACTAAACTGTACATGTACATGTCCAGTGTCCTAATGTAAACTAAACTTTACATGTAACATGTCCCAGTGTCCTTAATGTAAACTAAACTGTACATGTAACATGTCCAATGTCCTTAATGTAACTAAACTGTACATGTAACATGTGCCAATGTCCTAATGTAAACTAAACTGGTACATGTAACATGTGCCACTGTCCTTAATGTAACTAATGTACATGTAACATGTACCATGTACCAATGTCCTTAATGTAAACTAAACTAAGTACATGTAACGTGTGCCAATGTCCTTAATGTAAACTAAACTGTACATGTAACATGTGCCAGTGTCCTTAATGTAAACTAAAACTGTACATGTAACATGTGCCAATGTCCTTAATGTAACTAACTGTACCTGTAACATGTCCAATGTCCTAATGTAAACTAAACTGTACATGTAACATGTCCCAATGTCCTTAATGTAAACTAAACTTTACATGTAACATGTGCCAATGTCCTTAATGTAAACTAAACTGTACATGTAAACATGTGCCAATGTCCTTAATGTAACTAAACTGTACATGTAACATGCCAATGCCTTAATGTAACTAAACTGTACATGTAACATGTACCAGTGTCCTTAATGTAAACTAAACTGTACATGTAACATGTTCATGTCCTTAATGTAAACTAAACTAACGTACATGTAACATGTCCAATGTCCTTAATGTAAACTAAACTGTACATGTAACATGTGCCAGTGTCCTTAATGTAAACTAAACTGTACATGTACCATGTGCCAGTGTCCTTAATGTAAACTAAACTGTACATGTAAAATGTCCAGTGTCCTTAATGTAAACAAACTGTACATGTAACATGTGCCAATGTCCTTAATGTAAACTAAACATAAACTGTACATGTAACATGTTGCCAATGTCCCTTAATGTAAACTAAACTGTACATGTAACATGTGCCAATGTCCTTAATGAAACTAAACTGTACATGTAACATGTGCCAGGTCCTTAATTAAACTAAACTATGTACATGTAACTGTGCCAATGTCCTTAATGTAAACTAAACTGTACATGTAACATGTCCAGTGTCCTTAATGTAAACTAAAACTGTACATGTAACATGTGCCATGTCCTTAATGTAAACTAAACTGTACATGTAACTGTCCAGTGTCCTTAATGTAAACTAACTGTACATGTAACTGTGCCATGTCCTATGTAAAACAAACTTACATGTACATGTGCCATGTCCTTAAGGTAACTAAACGTAATGTACATGTCATGTTTTAATGTAAACTAACTGTACTTAACAGGTCCAGGTCCTTATGTACACTAAACTGTACATGTAACATGTGCCAATGTCCTTAATGTAACTAAACTGTACATGTAACATGTCCATGTCCTTAATGTAAACTAAACGGTACTTGTAACATGTGCCAATGTCCTTAATGTAAACTAAACTGTACATGTAAATTGCCAATGTCCTAATGTAACTAAACTGTCCATGTAACATGTGCCAATGTCCTTAATGTAAACTAAACTGTACATGTAACAGTGCCATGTCCTTAATGTAAACTAAACTGTAACTGTAACATTATGCCAATGTCCTTAATGTAAACTAAACTGTACATGACATGTGCCAATGTCCTTAATGTAACTACTGTACATGAACATGTGCCAATGTCCTTAATGTAAACTAAACTGTACATGTAACATGTGCCAATGTCCTTATGTGTAAACTAACTGTACATGTAACATGTGCCAAGTCCTTAATGTAAACTAAACTGTACATGTAACATGTGCCAATGTCCTTAATGTAAACTAAACTGTACATGTACATGTGCCAATGTCCTTAATGTAAACTAAACTGTACATGTACATGTGCCAGTGTCCTTATGTAAACTAACTGTAACTGTAACATGTCCATGTCCTTAATGTAAAACTAAACTGTACATGTAACTGTGCCAATGTCTTATGTAAACTAAACTGTACAGTAACATGTGCCAGTGTCCTTAATGTAAACTAAACTGTACATGTAACATGTGCCAGTGTCCTTAATGTAACTAACTGTACATACATGTGCCAGTGTCCTAATGTAAACTAAACTGTACATGTAACATGTGCCAGTGTCCTTATGTAACTAAACTGTACATGTAACATGTGCCAGTCCTTAATGTAAACTAAACTGTACATGTAACATGTGCCAATGTCCTAATGTAAACTAAACTGTACATGTAACATGTGCCAATGTCCTTAATGTAAACTAAACTGTACATGTAACATGTGCCAATGTCCTTAATGTAAACTAAACTGTACATGTAACATGTGCCAATGTCCTTAATGTAAACTAAACTGTACATGTAACATGTACAGTGTCCTTATGTACAACTAAACTGTCCATGTACATGTGCCAATGTCCTTAATGTAACTAAACTGTACATTAACATGTACCGTGTCCTAATGTAAACTAAACTGTACATGGAACATGTACTCAGTGTCCTAATGTAAACTAAACTGTACATGTAACATGTGCCTTGTCCTAATGTAAACTAAACTGTCATGTAACATGTCCAATGTCCTTAATGTAAACTAAACTGTACATTGTAACATGTACCAGTGTCCTTAATGTAAACTAACTGTACATGTAACATGTGCCATGTCCTTAATGTAAACTAAACTGTACATGTAACATGTACCATGTCCTTAATGTAAACTAAACTGTACATGTAACATGTGCCAATGTCCTTAATGTAACTAAACCTGTACATGTAACATGTGCCAATGTCCTTAATGTAAACTAAACTGGACATTACATGTGCCAATGTCCTTAATGTAAACTAAACTGTACATGTAACATGTGCCAAGTGTCCTTAATGTAAACTAAACTGTACATGTAACATGTACCAGTGTCCTTAATGTAAACTAAACTGTACTGTAACATGTGCCAATGTCTATTGTAAACTAAACTGTACATGTAACATGTGCCAGTGTCCTTAATGTAAACTAAACTGTACATGTAAACTGTGCCAATGTCCTTAATGTAAACTAACTGTACATGTAACATGTCCATGTCCTTAATGTAAACTAAACTGTACATGTAACATGTCCAGTGTCCTTAATGTAAACTAAACTGTACAGGTAACATTCCATGTCTTAATTTAAACTAAACTGTACATGTAACATGTACCAATGTCCTTAATGTAAACTAAACTGTACATGTAACATGTCCAATGTCCTTAATGTACACTAACTGTACATGTAACTGTGCAATGTCCTTAATGTATAACTAAAACTGTACATGTAACATGTGCCAATGTCCTTAATGTAAACTAAACTGTACAGTAACATGTACCATGTCCTTATGTAACCTAAACTGTACAGTAACATGTGCCATGTCCTAATGTAACTAAACTGTACATGTAACATGTGCCAGTGTCCTTAATGTAACTAAACTGTACATGTACATGTGCCAATGTCCTTAATGTAAAACTAAACTGTACATGTAACATGTGCTGTCCTTAATGTAAACTAAACTGTACATGTAACATGTCCAATGTCTTAATGTAAACTAAACTGTACATGTAACATGTGCCAATGTCCTTAATGTAAACTAAACTGTACATGTAACATGTGCCAATGTCCTTAATGTAAACAACTGTACATGTACATGTCCAAGTCCTTAATGTAAACTAAACTGTACATGTAACATGTGCCAATGTCCTTAATGTAAACTAAACTGTACATGTAACATGTGCCAATGTCCTTAATGTAAACTAACTGTACATGTAACATGTACCAGTCCTTAATGTAAACAACTGTACATGTAACAGGTGCAATGTCCTTAATGTACTAAACTGTACATGTAACATGTGCCAATGTCCTTAATGTAAACTAACTGTACATGTAACATGCAATTGTCCTTAATGTAACTAAACTGTACATGTACATGTGCACAATGTCCTTAAGGTAAACTAAACTGACATGTTAACAGGTGCCAATGTCCTTAATGTAAACTAACTGTACATTAACATGTGCCATGTCCTTAATGTAAACTAAACTGTAACTGTAACATGTGCCAATTGTCCTTAATTGTAAACTAAACTGTAAATGTAACATGTGCCAGTGTCCTTAATGTAAACTAACCTGTACATGTACATGTCCAGTGTCTTAATGTAACTAAACTGTACATTGTAACAGTGGCCAATGTCCTTAATGTAAACTAAACTGTACATGTAACATGTAGCCAATGTCCTTAATGTAACACTAAACTGTACATGTAACATGTGCCATGTCCTTAATGTAAACTAAACTGTACATGTAACTTGTGCCAATGTCCTTAATTAAACTAAACTGTACATGTAAATGTCCTAGTGTCCTTATGAATTAAACTAAAACTGTACATGTAACATGTGCCAATGTCCGTAATGTAAACTAAACTGTACATGTAACATGTGCCAATGTCCTTAATGTAAACTAAACTGTACATGTACTGTCCAATGTCCTTAATGTAACTAAAACTGTACATGTAACATGTACCAATGTCCTTAATGTAAACTAAACTGTACATGTAACATGTGCCATTGTCCTTAATGTAAACTAACTGTCATTAACATGGTGCCAAGTCCTTAATGTAAACTAAACTGTACATGTAAACATGTGCCAATGTCCTAATGTAAACTAAACTGTACTTGTAACATGTGCCAGTGTCCTTAATGTAAACTAAACTGTACATGTAACATGTGCCATGTCCTTAAGTAAACTAAACTGTACATGTACCTGTACCAATGTCCTTAATGTAAACTAAACTGTACATGTAACATGTAGCCAATGTCCTTAATGTAAACTAAACTGTTACATGTAACCTGTCCAGTGTCCTTAATGTAAACTAAACTGTACATGTAACATGTCACCATGGTCCTTATGTAAACTAAACTGTACATGTACATGTACCAATGTCCTTAATGTAAACTAAAGTACATGTAACAGTGCCATGTCCTTAATGTAAACTAAACTGTACATGTAACATGTGACCATGTCCTTAATGTAAACTAAACTGTACATGTCACATGTGCCAATGTCCTAATGTAAACTAAACTGTACAGGTAACATGTGCCAATTCCTTAGTAATAAACTGTACATGTAACATGTCTGTCCTTAATGTAACTAAACTGTACATGTAACATGTCCAATGTCCTTAATGTAAACTAAACTGTACATTAACATGTACACATGTCCTTAATGTAAACTAAACTGTACATGTAACATGTAGCCAATGTCCTTAATGTAAACTAAACTGTACATGTAACATGTGCGCAGTTGTCCTTAATGTAAACTAAACTGACATGTAACATGTACCAGTTGTCCTTATGTAAACTAAACTGTAGCATGTAACATGTACCAATGTCCTTAATGTAACCTAAACTGTACATGTAAACATGTACCAAGTGTCCTTAATGTAAACTAAACTGTACATGTAACATGTGCCAATGTCTTAATGTAAACTAAACTGTACATGTAACATGTCCATGTCCTTAATGTAAACTAAACTGTACATGTACCATGTCCAGTGTCCTTAATTGTAAACTAAACTGTACATGTAACATGTGCCATGTCCTTAATGTAAACTAAACTGTACATGTAACATGTGCCAATGTCCTTAATGTAAACTAAAACTGTACATGTAACATGTACCATGTCCTTAATGTACTACATACATGTAAAAAACTGTGGCCATGTCCTTAATGTAAACTAAACTGTACATGTAACATGTGCCAATTGTCCTAGTAGTACTAAACTGTACCTGTAACTGTGCCCAGTGTCCTTAATGTAAACTAAACTGTACATGTAACATGTCCATGTGTCCTAATGTAAACTAAACTGTACATGTAACATGTGCCAGTGTCCTTAATGTAACACTAAACTGTACATGTAACATGTGCCAGTGTCCTAATGTAAACTAAACTGACATGTAACATTGCCAATGTCCTTAATGTAAAACTAAACTGTACATGTAACATGTGCCATGGTCCTTAGGTAAACTAAACTGTACATGTAACATGTACCATGTCCTAATGTAAACTAAACTGTACATGTAAACATGTGCCAGTGTCCTTAATGTAAACTAAACTGTACTGTAACCATGTGCCAATGTCCTTAATGTAAACTAAACTGTACATGTAACATGTGCCATGTTCCCTTAATGTAAACTAAACTGTACATGTAACATGTGCCAATGTCCTTAATGTAAACTAAACTGTACATGTAACATGTACCAGTGTCCTTAATGTAAACTAAACTGTACATGTAACATGTACCCGTGTCCTTAATGTAAACTAAACTGTACATGTAACATGTGCCAGTGTCCTTAATGTAAACTAAACTGTACATGTAACATGTACCAGTGGTCCTTAATGTAAACTAAACTTACATGTAACATGTCCAGTGTCCTTAATGTAAACTAAACTGTACATGAACATGTCCAGTGTCCTTAATGTAACTAAACTTACTGTAACTGTCCAGTGTCCTTAATGTAAACTAAACTGTACATGTAACATGTGCCGTGTCCTTAATGTAAACTAAACTGTACATGTAACATGTGCATGCCATGTCCTTAATGTAAACTAAACTGTACATGTAACTGTGCCATGTCCTTAATGTAAAAAACTAAATATGTACATGTACCAACCAATGTCCTTAATGTAAACTAAACTGTACATGTAAACATGTACCATGTCCCTTAATGTAAACTAAACTGTACATGTTAACATGTGCCAAGTGTCCTTAATGTAACCTAACACTGTACATGTAACATGTACCAGTGTCCTTAATGTACTAAAACTGTACATGTAACATGTCCAATGTCCTTAAATGTAAACTAAACTGTACATGTAACATGTCAATGTCCCTTAATGTAAACTAAACTGTACATGTAACATGTGCAGTGTCCTTAATGTAAACTAAACTGTACATGTAACATGTGCCAATGTCCTTAATGTAACACTAAACGTACATGTAACATGTCCATGTCTTATGTAAACAAAACAGTAACATTAACGCCAATGTCCTTAATGTAAACTAAACTGTACATGTAACATGTGCCAATGTCCTTAATGTAAACTAAACTGTACATGTAACATGTGCCAATGTCCTTAATGTAAACTAAACTGTACATGTAACATGTACCATGTCCTTAATGTAAACTAAACTGTACATGTAACATGTGCCAATGTCCTTAATGTAAACTAAACTGTACATGTAACATGTACCAGTGTCCTTAATGTAACTAACTGTACATGTAACATGACCATGTCCTTATGTAAACTAAACTGTACAGTAACATGTACCAGTGTCCTTAATGTAAACATAAACTGTACATGTAACATGTCCAATGTCCTAAATGTAAACTAAAACTGTACATGTAACATGTACCAGTGTCCTATTAATGTAACTAAACTGTACATGTCAACATGTACCAGTGGCCTTAATGTAAACTAAACTGTACATGTAACATGTCCAGGTCCTTAATGTAAACTAAACTGTACATGTACCTGTAACCGTATGTCCTTAAATGTAAACTAAACGTACATGTAACATGTACCAGTGTCCTTAATGTAAACTAAACTGTACATGTAACATGTGCCAGTGTCCTTAATGTAAACTAAACTGTACATGTAAACATGTACCAGTGTCCTTAATGTAAACAAACTGTACATGTACATGTACCAGTGTCCTTAATGTAAACTAAACTGTACATGTAAACTGTACCAGTGTCCTTATGTAAACTAAACTGTACATGTAACATGTCCCATGGGTCCTTATGTAAACTAAACGTACATAACATGTACAGTCCTTATGTAACTAAACTGTACATGTAACATGACCAGTGTCCTTAATGTAAACTAAACTGTACATGTAACTGTGCCAATGTCCCTTAATGTAAACTAAAAACTGTACATGTAACATGTGCCATGTCCTTAATGTAAACTAAACTGTACATGTAACATGTACCAATGTCCTTAATGTAAACTAAACTGTACATGTAACCATGTACCAAGTGTCCTTAATGTAACTAAACTGTACATGTAACATGTCCAGTGTCCTTAAGGTAAACTAAACTGTACATGTAAGCTGTCCATGTCCTTAATGTAAACTAAACTGTACATGTAACATGTGCCAATGTCCTTAATGTAAACTAAACTGTACATGTAACATGTGCCAATGTCCTTAATGTAAACTAACTGTACTTGTAACATGTGCCAAGGTCTTATGTAACTAAACTGTACATTAACATGTGCCATGTCCTTAATGTAAACTAAACGTACATTAACTGTGCCATGTCCTTGTAAACTAACTGTACATGTAACATGTGCCAATGTCCTTAATGTAAACTAAACTGTACTGTAACATGTCCAATGTCCTTAATGTAAACTAAACTGTACATGTTAACATGTGCCAAGTCCTTAATGTAAACTAAACGTACATGTAAACATGTGCCATGTCCTTAATGTAAACTAAACTGTACCATGTAACATGTACCATGTCCTTAATGTAAACTAAACTGTCCATGTAACATGTGCCAATGTCCTTAAGGTAAACTAAACTGTACATGTAACATGTCCAGTGTCCTTAATGTAAACAAACTGTACATTAACATGTCCAGTGTCCTTATGTTAATACTAAACTGTACTAATGTTACCATGGTACCAGTGTCCTTAATGTAAACTAAACTGTACATGTAACATGTACCAATGTCCCTTAAGGTAAACTAAACGGTACATGTAACATGTACCAGTGTCCTTATTAAACTAAACTGTACATGTAACATGTGCCGTGTCCTTAATGTAAACTAAACGTACATGTAACCTGTACCATGTCCTTAATGTAACTAAACTGTACATGAACATGTCCATGTCCTTAATGTACTAAACTGTACATGTAACATGTACCATGTCCTTAATGTAAACTAAACTGTACATGTAACATGTGCCAATGTCCGTTAATGTAAATAAACTAACTGTACATGTAACCATGTACCATGTCGCTTAATGTAAACTAAACGGTACATGTAACATGTGCCATGTCCTTAATGTAACTAAACTGTAACTTGTACAGGTACCAATGTCCTTAATGTAACTAAACTGTACATGTACATGTGCCATGTCCTTAATGTAAACTAAACTGTACATGTACATGTACCAGGTCCTAATGTAAACTAAACTCGTGACCATGTAACATTCCATGTCCTTAATGTAAACTAACTGTACATGTAACATGTACCAGTGTCCTTAATGTAAACTAAACTGTACATAACATGTGCCAGTGTCCTTAATGTTAAACTAAAACTGTACTGTAACATGTCCAATAAAAAAATCCTTAAGTTAAACTAAACTGTACATGTAACAGTGTCCAATGTCCTTATGTAACAAAACGTATGTAACATGATCCAGTGTTCCTTAATGTAAACTAACACTGTACATGTACACTGTACCAGTGTCCTTAATGTAAACTAAAAACGTACAAACATGTAACTGTGGCCCAGTGTCCTAATGTAAACATGTACGTACCATGTGCCAATGCCTTAATGTAAACTAACTGTACATGTACATGTACCATGTCCTAATGTAAACTAAACTGTACATGTAAACATGTGCACACTTGTCCTAATGTAAACTAACGTGACATGTAACATGTAGCCAATGTCCTCTAATGTAACTAACTGTAACATGAACCTGTCCAATGTCCTTAATGTAACTAAACTGTACATGGTACAGTCCAAGTCCTTAAGTAAACATAACTGTACATGTAACATGTCCAATGTCCTTATGTAACATAAAAAACTAAACAGAAACTAATACAGTAACATGTACCCAATGTCCTTAATGTAAAACTAAACTTACATGTAACATGTGCCAGTGTCCTTATGTAAACTAAACTGTACATGTAACATGTGCCCTTGTCCTTAATTACAAACTGACATGTAATAATGTACCAGGTCCTTAATTAAACTAACTGTACATGTAACATTGCCAATGTCCTTAATGTAACTAAACTGTAACATGTAACATGTGTCACAATGTCCTTAATGTAAACTAAACACTGTACATGTAACATGTGCCAATGTCCTTAATGTAAACTAACTGTACATGTAACATGTACCAGTGTCCTTAATGTAAACTAAACTGTCAACATGTAACAGTGTGCCAATGTCCCTTAATGTAAACAAACTGTACATGTAACATGATGCCATGTCCTTAATGTAAACTAAACTGTACATGTAACATGTCCAATGTCCTTATATGTAAACTAACTGTACATGTAACATGTCCAATGTCCTTAATGTAAACTAAACTGTAACATGTCACATGTGCCAATGTCCTTAATGTAAACTAAACGTACATGTAATGTGCCAATGTCCTTATGTAAACTAAACTGTACATGTAACATGTGCCAATGTTCTAATGTAAACTAAACTGTACATGTAACATGTCCAGTGTCCTTGATATGTAAACTAAACTGTACATGTAACATGTGCCAATGTCCTTAATGTAACTAAACTGACATACATGTACCAGTGTCCTTAATGAAACTAACTGTACATGTAACATGTGCCAATGTCCTTAATGTAAACTAAACTGTACATGTAACATGTGCCAATGTCCTTAATGTAAACTAAACTGTACATGTAAACATGTGACCAATGTCCTTAATGTAAACTAAACGTACATGTAACATTGCCAGTGTCCTTAGTAAACTAAAACTGTACTGTAACATGTACCAATGTCCTTAATGTAAACTAAACTGTACATGTAACATGGGCCATGTGTCCGTAATGTAAACAAACTGTACATGTAACATGTGCATGTCCTTAATGTAAACTAAAAAGAACGTAACTGTACATGTAAACTAAACTGTGCCACATGCCGATGTCCTTAGTAAACTAAACTGTACATGTAACATGTGCCAACCATGTCCTTAATGTAAAAAAACACATGTAAAACACTAAAAAACTCAATTACTAATGTAACATGTAACATGTGCCAATGTCCTTAATGTAAACTAAACTTTAATGTAACATTGCCAATGTCCTTAAGTAAAACTAAACTGTACATGAACATGTGCCATGTCCTTAATGTAAACTAAAACTGTACATGTAACATGTGCAGTGGTCCCTTAATGTAAACTAAACTGTACTGTAACATGTCCAATGTCCTTAATGTAAACTAAACTGTACATGTACATGTCCCAGTGTCTAATGTTAAACTACTAAACTGTACATGTAACATGTGCCATTGTCCTTAATGTAACTAAACTGTACATGTAACATGTACCAGTGTCCTTAATGTAAACTAAACTGTACATGTAACATGGGCCGTGTCCTTATGTAACTAAACTGTACATGTACATGTCCATGTCCTTGATTAAACTAAACGGTACATGTAAACATGTGCCAATGTCCTTAATGTAAACTAAACTGTACATGTAACATGTGCCAATGTCCTTAATGTAAACTAAACTGGTAACTGTAACATGTGCCAATGTCCTTAATGTAAACTAAACTGTACATGTAACATGTGCCAAGGTCCTTAATGTAAACTAAACTGAAATGACAGTAACTGTACCATGTCCTTAATGTAAACTAAACTGTACATGTAACATGTGCCAATGTCCTTAATGTAACTAAACTGTACATGTAAATGTCCAGTGTCTTAATGTAAACTAAACTGTACATGTAACATGTCCAGTGTCCTTAATGGAAACTAAACTGTACAATGTAACATGTAGCGCAGTGTCCTTAATGTAACTAAACTGTACATGTAACATTCCAATGTCCTTAATGTAAACAAACTGTACATGTAACATGTCCCATGTGTCCTTAATGTAAACTAAACTGTACATGTAACATGTGCCAGTGTCCTTATGTAAACTAACTGTACATGTAACATGTCCATGTCCTTATGTAAACTAAACTGTACATGTAACATGTGCCAATGTCCTAATGTAAACTACTGTACATGTAACATGTGCCAATGTCCTTAATGTAAACTAAACTGTACATGTAACATGTGCCAATGTCCTTAAGTGTAAACAAACTTACATGTAACAGTGGCCATGTCCTTAAGTAAACTAACTGTACATGTAACTGTCCAGTGTCCTTATGTAAACTAAACTGTACATGTAACATGTGCCAATGTCCTTAATGTAAACTAACTGTACATGTAACATGTCCAGTGTCCTTAATGTAAACACTAAACTGTACTGTAACATGTCCATGAATGTCCTTAATGTAAACTAAACTGTACATGTAACATGTACCAGTGTCCTAATATTAAACTAAACTGTACATGTAACATGTACCATGTCCTTAATGTAAACTAAACTGTACATGTAACATGTACCAATGTCCTTAATGTAAACTAAACTGTACATTAACATGTATCAATGTCCTTAATGTAAAACTAAACTGTACATGTAACATGTACCAATGTCCTTAATGTACTAACTTACATTAACATGTCCATGTCTTAATTAACTAAACGACATGTAACATTGCAATGTCCTTAATGTAACTAAACTGTACATGTAACATGTACAATGTCCTTAATGTAAACTAAACTGTACATGTAATCATGTGCAATGTCCTTATGTAAACTAAACTGTACATGTAACATGTGCCGTGTCCTTAATGTAAACTAAACTGTACATGTAACATGCCAATGTCCTTAATGTAACTAAAAACTGTACATGTAACAGGTGTCATGTGCCATGTCCTTAATGTAAACTAATAACTGTACATGTACATGTACCATGTCCTTAATGTAAACTAAACTGTACTGTAACATGTGTCCAATGTCCTTAATGTAAACTAAACTAGTACATGTAACATTGTACCAGTGTCCTTAATGTAACTAAACTGTACTGTAACTGGCCAATGTCCTTAATGTAAACTAAACGTACATGTAACATGTGCCAAGTGTCCTTAAGGTAACTAAACTGTAACCTGTAACATGCCAATGTCCTTAATGTAAACTAAACTGTACATGTAACATGTGCCAATGTCCTTAATGTAACACTAAACTGGTACATGTAAACATGTGCACCAATGTCGCCTTAATGTAAAAAACTAAACTGTACTGTAACATGTACCAATGTCCTTAATTTAAACTAAACTGTACATGTAACATGTACCAATGTCCTTAATGTAAACTAAACTGTACATGTAACATGTGCCAGTGTCCTTAATGTAAACTAAACGGTACATGTAACATGTGTCCAATGTCCTTAATGTAACTAAAACTGTACATTTAACATGTACATGTCCTTAAGTAAAACTAAACTGTACATGTACTGTCCAATGTCCTTAATGTAAACTAAAACTAAACTGTACATGTAAACCTGTACGCATGTCCTTAATGTAAACTAAAAACTGTAACATGTACCTCCATGTCCATAAGTAAACTAACGTACATGTAACATGTCCATGTCCTTAATGTAAACTAAACTGTACATGTAACATGTGCCAATGTCCTTAATGTAACTAAACTGTACATGTAACATGTACCAATGTCCTTAATGTAAACAAACTGTACCTGTAACTGTGCCAATGTCCTTAATGTAAACAAACTGTACCTGTAACACATGTCCAGTGTCCTTATGTAAACTAAACTGTACATGTAACATGTGCCAATGTCCTTAATGTAAACTAAACTGTACATGTAACATTTGTCCAATGTCCTTAATGTAAACTAAACGGTACATGTAACATGTGCCATGTGTCTTAATGTAAAACTAAACTGTACATGTAACATTCCCAATGTCCTTAATGTAAACTAAACTGTACATGTAACATGTGTCCAATGTCCTTAATGTAAACTAAACGTACATGTAACATGTACCAGTGTCCTTAATGTAAACTAAACTGTACATGTAACATGTGCCAATGTCCTTAATGTAACTAAACTGTACATGTAAATGTGCCAATGTCCTAATGTAAACTACACTGTAACATGTAACATGTCCATGTCCTTAATGTAAACTAACTGTACATTTAACATGTGCCATGTCCTTAATGTAAACTAAACTGTACATGTAACATGTCCAATGTCACTAATGTAAACTAACTAAACTGTCCATGTCCATGTGCCAATGTCCTTAATGTAAACTAAACTGTACATGTAACATGTGCCAATGTCCTTAATGTAAACAAACTGTACATGTAACATGTGCCAATGTCCTTAATGTAAACTAAACTGTACATGTAACGTGCCAGTGTCCTAATGTAAACTAAACTGTACATGTACATGTGCCAATGTCCTTAATGTAAACTAAACTGTACATGTAACATGTGCCATGTTCCTTAACTGTAAACTAACTGTCATGTAACTGTCCAGTGTCCTTAATGTGAACTAAACACTGTACATGTAACATGTGGACCAATGTCCTTAATGTAAACTAAACTGTACATGTAACATGTCCATGTCCTAATGTAAACTACTGTACATGTAACATGTGCCATGTCCTTAATGTAAGACTAAACTGTACATGTACATGTGCCAGTGTCCTTAAGTAAACTAAACTGTACATGTAACATGTGCCAAGTGTCCTTAATGTAAACTAAACTGTACATGTAACATGTCCAGTGTCCGTAATGTAAACTAAACTGTACATGTAACATGTGCCAATGTGTCCTTAATGTAAACTAACCTGTACATGTAACATGTGCCATGTCCTAATGTAAACTAACCGTACATGTAACATGTACCAGATGTCCTTAATGTAAACTAAACTAAATGTCCATGTAACATGTCCAGTGTCCTTAATGTAAACTAAACTGTACATGTACATGTACCAATGTCCTTAATGTAAACTAAACTGTACATGTACATGTGCCAATGTCCTAATGTACCTAAACTGTCATGTAACATGTGCCATGTCCTTAATGTAACTAAACTGTACATGTAACATGTGCCAATGTCCTTAATGTAAACTAAACTGTAACATGTAACCTGCCATGTCCATTATTGAAACTAAACTACTGTACATGTAACATGTGTCCAATGTCTCTTAATGTACACTAAACTGTACATGTAACATGACCAGTTCCTTAATTTAAACTAAACTGTACATGAACATGTCCAATGTCCTTATGTAAACTAACTGTACATGTAACATGTCCAATGTCCTTAATGTAAACCTAAACTGTACATGTAACATGTGCCAATGTCCTTAATGTAAACTAAACTGTACATGTAACATGGTACCAGTGTCCTTAATGTAAACTAAACTGTACATGTAACATGTGCCAATGTCCTTAATGTAACAAACTGTACATGTAACTGTGCCAATGTCCTTAATGTAACTAAACTGTACAGTAACATTTGCCAATGTCCTTAATGTAAACTAAACTGTACAGTAACCATGTACCATGTCCTTAATGTAAACTAAACTGTACATGTAACATGTGCCAATGTCCTTAATGTAAACTAAACTGACATGTAACTGTCCATGTCCTTAATGTAAACTAACTGTACTGTAACATTGCCAATTGTCCTATAAGTAAGAAAAGAAAAAAAAAATAAAAGAAAAAATAAACTAAACTGTACCTGTAACATGTACCATTGTCCTTAATGTAAACAAACTGTACATGTAACATGTCCAGTGTCCTTAATGTAAACTAAACTGTACATGTAATGTGCCAGTGTCCTTAATGTAAAACTAAAACTGTACATGTAACATGTCCAATGTCCTTAATGTAAACTAAACTGTACATGTAACATGTGCAATGTCCTTATGTAAACTAAACTGTACTGTAACATGTACATGTCCTTAATGTAAACTAACTGTACATGTAACTTGCCATGTCCTTAATTACTAAACGTACATGTAACATGTGCCAGATGTCCTTAATGTAAACTAAACTGTACATGTAACATGTGCCAAGTCCTTAATGTAAACTAAACGGTACATGTAACATGTACCAATGTCCTTAATGTAAACTAAACTGTACATGTAACATGCCATGTCCTAATGTAAACTAAACCTGTACATGTAACTGTCAATGTCCTTAATGTAAACTAAACTGTACATGTAACATGTGGCCAATTTGGTCCTTAATGTAAACTAAACTGTACATGTAACATGTTCGAATGTCCTAATGTAAACTAAACTGTACATGTAACATGTGCCAGTGTCCTTAATGAACTAAACTTACATGTAACATGTGCCAATGTCCTTATGTAAACTAACTGTTGTAACATGTCCAATGTCCTTAATGTAAACTAACTGTACTGTAACATGTGCCATGTCCTTAATGTAACTAAACTGTACATGAAACATTGTCAATGTCCTATAATGTAAACTAAACTGTACATGTAACATGTACCAGTGTCCTTATGAACATAACTGTACATGTAACATGTGCCAATGTCCTTAATGTAACTAACTGTACATGTAACTGTCCAAGTGTCCTAATGTAAACTAAACTGTACATGTAACATGTCCAATGTCCTTAATGTAAACTAAACTGTACATGTAACATGTACCAGTGTCCTTAATGTAAACTAAACTGTACATGTTACATGTAAACTAAACTGTACATGTAACATGTACCAGTGTCCTTAATGTAAACTAAACTGTACATGTAACATGTCCAGTGTCCTTAATGTAAACTAAACTGTACATGTAACCTGTACCATCCGTAATGTAAACTAAACTGTACATGTAACATGTGCCAGTGTCCTTAATGTAAACTACTGTAAACTGACCATGGCCAATGTCCTAATGGTAAACAACTGTACATGTAACATGTCCAATGTCCTTAATGTAAACTAAACTGACATGTAACATGTCCAATGTCCTTATGTAAACTAAACTGTACTGTAACATGTACCAGTGTCCTTAATGTAAACTAAACTGATACATGTAACATGTGCCAATGTCCTTAAGTAAACTAAACTGTACATGAACATGTACCATGTCCTTCTTAATGTAACTAACTGTACAGTGTACATTGCAATGTCCTTAATGTAAAACTAAACTGTAACGTAACATTACAGTGTCCTTAATGTAAACTAAACTGTACATGTAACATGTCCAAGTTTCCTTAATGTAAAAAAATGTACATGTAACATGTACCAGTGTCCTAATTTAAACTAAACTGTACATGTAACATGTACCATGTCCTTAATGTAAACTAAACTGTACATGTAACATGTGCCAATGTCCTTAATGTAAACTAAACTGTACATGTAACATGTGCCAATGTCCTTAATGTAAACTGTCACTGTACATGTAACATGTGCCAATGTACCTTAATGTACTAAACTGTACATGTAACATGTACCAGTGTCCTTAATGTAACTAAACTGTACATGTAACATGTGCCAATGTCCTAATGTAACTAAACTTTACATGTAACATGTGCCAGTGTCCTTAATGTAAACTAAACTGTACATGTAAACATGTGTGCCATGTCTTAATGTAAACTAAACTGTACATGTAACATGTGCCAATGTCCTTATGTAAACTAACTGTAACTGTACATGTAACTACAATGTCCTTAATGTAAACTAAACTGTACATGTAACATGTGCCAATGTCCTTAATGTAAACTAAACTGTACAGTAACATGTGCCAATGTCCTTAATGTAAACTAAACTGTACATGTAACATGTGCCAATGTCTAGATGTCAACTAAACTGTACATGTAACATGTGCCAGTCCTTAATGTAAACTAAACTGTACATGTAACATGTGCCAATGTCCTTAATGTAAACTAAAACTGTAAATGTAACATGCACCATGTCCTTAATGTAAACAAACTGTACATGTAACATGTACCAATGTCCTTAATGTAAACTAAACTTACATGTAACATGTACCAATGTCCTAATGTAAACTAAACTGTACATGTAAACTGTGCCGTGTCCTTAATGTAAACTAAACTGGTGCATGTAACATGTGCCAATGTCTTAATGTAAACTAAACTGTACATGTAACATGTGCCAGTGTCCTTAATGTAACTAAACTGTACATGTACATGTTGCCAATGTCCTTAATGTAAACTAAACTGTACATGTAACATGTCCAATGTCCTTAATGTAAAACTAAAATGTACATGTAAACATGTGCCAATGTCCTTAATGTAAACTAAACTGTACATGTAACATACCAGTGTCCTTAATGTAAACTAAACTGTACATGTAACATGTGCCAATGTCCTTAATGTAACTAAACTGTAATGTAACATGTGCCAGTGTCCTATGTAAACTAAATGTACTGTAACATGTGCCTTCACTTAATGTAAACTAAACTGAACATGTACACTGTCCAAGTGTCCCTTACATGTAACTACACTGTACATGTAACCTGTGCCAATGGTCCTTAATGTAACTAAACTGTACATGTAACATGTGCCAGATGTACTTAAGTAAAACTAAAACTGTACTGGTCACATGTGCCAGATGTCCCTTAATGTAAACTAAACTGTACATGTAAACATGTCCATGTCCTTAATGTAAACTAACTGTACATGTAACAGTGCCAATGTCCTAATGTAAACTACAACTGTAACATGTACATGTGCCAGTCCTTAATGTAAACTAAACTGTACATGTAACATGTGCCATGTCCTTAATGATAAACTAAAGTACATTAACATGTGCCAATGTCTTAGTAAACTAATGTACATAAACTGCCATGTCTAGTAAACTAAACGTACATGTAACATTGCCAATGTCTTAATGTAAACTAAACGTCAGTAAACATGTGCCATGTCCTTAATGTAAACTAAACTTGTACATGTAACATGTGCCAATGTCCTTAATGTTAAACTAACTGTACATGAACATGTGCCATGTCCTTAATTGACTAAACGGTGCCATGTACATGTTCACTGTCCTTATATGTAACTAAACTGTACATGTACACATTGCCAAGTGCCTAATGTAAACTAAACTTACAGGTAACATGTCCAAAGTCTTAATGTAACTAACGCATGTAACATGTACCAATGTCCTTATGTAAACTAAACTGTACATGTAACATGTACCAAGTCTGTCCTTATGTAAACTAAAACTGTACCATGTACATGTGCCAATGTCCTTATGTACAACTAACTGTAACTGTAAACATGTGCAATGTCCTTAATTAAACTAAACGTACATGTAACATGTAGCCAGTGTCCTTAATGTAAACTAAACTGTACATGTACATGGTGCCAAGTTCCTTAATGTAAACTAAACTGTACATGTAACATGTGCCAATGTCCTTATGTAAACTAAACGTACTAACTGAGCCAGTGCCTTTGTAAACTAAACTGTACACCTGTAAATGTGCCAAGTTTCCTTTATGTAACTAAACTGTACATGTAACCTGTGCCGTGTCCTTAATGTAAACTAAACTGTACATGTTACATGTACAGTGTCCTTAATGTAAACTAAACTGTACATGTAACATGTAGCCAATGTCCTTAATGGTAAACTAAACTGTACATGTAAACATGTGCCAATGTCCTTAATGTAAACTAAACTGTACATGTAACATGTGCCCTGTCCTTAAGTAAACTAAAACTGTACATGGAATCTGTGCCAATGGGCCTTAATGTAAACTAAACTGACAGAACATGTGCCATGTCCTAATGTAAACTAAAACTGTACATGTAACATGTGCCAAGGTCCTTAATGTAAACTAAACTGGTACAATGTAACATGTCCATTGTCCTAATGTAAACTAAACTGTACATGTAACATGTACCAACTGTCCTTAATGTAAACTAAAACTGTACATGTACATGTGCCAATGTCCTTATGTAAAACTAAACTGTACATGTAACATGTGCCAATTTCCTAGTAAACTAAACTGTACAGTAACATGTGCCAATGTCTTAATGTAAACTAAACTGTACATGTAAACATGTGAAGTGTCCTTAGATGTAAACTAAACTGTACATGTAACATGTGCCATGTCCTTAATGTAAACTAAAACTGTACATGTAACATGTGCCAATGTCCTTAATGTAACTAAAACTGTACATGTCAACATGTGCCAATGTCCTTATGTAAACTAACTGTACATGTAACATGTCACGTGTCCTTAATGTAAACTAAACTGTACATGTAACATGTTCCAATGTCCTTAATGTAACTAAAACTAAACTGTACATGTACATGTACCAATGTCCTTAATGTAAACTAAAACTGTACATGTAAAGCATGTGCCTAAGTTCCTTAAGTAAACTAAACTGTACATGTAAGTCATACGTATGTACACAATGTCCTTAATGGTAACTAAAACTGTACATGAACATGTGCCAATGTCCTTAATGTAACTAAACACTGTACATGTAACATGTGCCAATGTCCTTAATGTAACTAAACTGGACATGTACCATGTCCAAGTCCTTAATTGAACTAAACTGTACATGTAACATGTGCCAATCCTTAATTAAACTAAACGGTACATGTAAATGTGCCAATGTCCTTAATGTAAACTAAACTGTAACATGTAACATGTACCATGTCCTAATGTAAAACTACAAACTGTAACATGTAACATGTGCCAATGTCCTAATGTAAACTAAACTGTATAGTAACATTAACAATGTCAATGTCCTATGTAAATACTGTCAAACTGAATCTGTAACTGTAACATGTACCCATGTCACCTAATGTAAATAAACGTACATGAACATGTGCCATGTCCTTAATGTAACTAAACTGTACATGTAACATGTGCCAATGTCCTTAATGGAAACTAAACTGTACATGTACACATGTACCAGTCAATGTCCTTAATGTAACACTAAACTGTACATGTAACATGTACCAATGTTCCGTAATGTAAACTAAACTGTACATGTAACATGTGCCAATGTCCTTAATGTAAACTAAACGTACATGTAACATGTGGCCAATGTCCTTAATGTAAACTAAACTGTACATGTATAACATGTGCCATGTCCTTAATGTAACTAAACTGGTACATGTATGTGCCAATGTCCTTAATGGTAAAACTAAACTGTACATGTAAACATGTGCCAATGTCCTTAATGTAACTAAACTGTCATGTAACATGTACCAGTGTCCTAATGTAAACTAAACGTACATGTAAACATGTGCCAATGTCCTTAATGTAAACTAACTGTACATGTAACATGTGCCAGTTCCTTAATGTAAACTAAACTGTACATGTACATGTCCCGTGTCCTTAATGTAAACTAAACTGTACATGTACATTGGCCAGTGCCTTAATGTACACTAAACTGTACATGTAACTTACCAGTGTCCTTACATGTAAACTAGAAGGACACTGGCACATGTTACATGTACAGTTTAGTTTACATTAAGGACATTGGTACATGTTACATGTAGTTTAGTTTACATTAAGGACACTGGCACATGTTACATAGTTTCGAACCTGTTTGTTTCATCAGGTGAGTCACCTCCTTACCTGGAGCTCCCCCTAGTGGTGAAGAAAGAGGAGGACAGGATTTCCCGTGATGTAAATGATGGGCGAACGGAGAAGGAAGATGAAGGTTTGTCTGTGGGCGAGGGTGGTACAGGGGGGATACATCACAATATAAGGAAGTTCCAGATAAGTGTTTATACCATCACAGGGTCACTGAGGGGATACAAATGGCAATACACAATAGAAACTATGAACTGTTCTGATTGGTCATCGCCATCTGTAAGACCTGACAGCACCATCTACTGGGGACAAATGGAATGACATTTACAGGAGAATTCCATAATAGGAACACAGGTGGATTAAGGTGCCATACACTATTATTACAATCTTAAACCGACCCATACATTGATAGACAGATGTACAATGTTAATTCAATTTGGTTGGTGATTATTGTTGAATGTCGTCCATTGTGAGGTTACATTAACTTTTAATCGGATCTCCAGAAAACACTACAGTAATTTTACCAATCGATATAATGATCTAATGTCACTTAATAAGATCGGCCAATCAAGGGAAATGTCGGTTTGTACATAAAATCGGCCTAATGTATGGTCACTTTTAGATCACTGTTGGTGCTGCCATGGTGCTTGCTTTCCAAAACACTTGAAACAACCTTGTGTGTGTGCACGTTCTGGCCCCTGGGGAATGTTCTAGACGTAGATTGTAGATATGATGTAGATGAATAAGTCATGTGATCAGATTGATTGACCCTTTTCCTTCTATTCCCCAGAGAGACACCCAAGGGGTAACATCTCCCTTGCCCCCCTGATTGGACCTGATGGAGGTGGCAGGTTTGTGTTTAGCCAGGCCGACCTGCCTTCCCAATACTCCGTAGAAAACTCCATGGAGCTTCAACGGTACCTGACCCACCCAGCCCTACTGCTGAGGGACCCTCAGAGGCCGAAGCGCAGTGAGTTTGACCGAGGGCTCTATGAAAACTACAGCATGCGTAGCAAGCAGAGGCTGATGCTCATGGGAGAGAAGCGCTACAGGTGCACAGACTGCGGGAAAGGATTCACCAGGAATTCTCACTTGAAGGCTCACAAGAGAATTCACACGGGCGAGCGTCCATTCAAGTGCAATGAGTGTGAGAAAACATTCAGCGAGAACTCGCACCTCACGGTCCACCTGCGCGTGCACTCGGGTGAGAAGCGGTACAAGTGCAGTACGTGTGAGAAAAGCTTTAGTGAAAACACTAACCTCATTGTCCACAAGCGAATACACACAGGGGAGAAACCTTACAAGTGCCCAGAATGTGCAATGTGTTTCAGCCAACACTCCAGCTTAGTGCGCCACCGCAGGAAACACTCTGGTGCCCGGCCGTACAAATGTGCCCAGTGTGAGAAAACATTTAGCCAGAAGGGCCACCTGAGTAACCATATCAGGACCCACACAGGAGAGAGACCCTACAAGTGCAACGAGTGTGGGAAATGCTTCAGCGAGCACTCACACCTTACAGGACATCAGAAAACACACACTGGGGAGAAACCATACACCTGCCATTTATGTCACAAGAGCTTCAGTAAAATCTCCAATCTAAAAGCCCATCATCAGATCCACACCGGTTACAGACCGTACATGTGCTCCCAATGCGGCAAATGTTTCACGCAACATTCCACCTTAGTCCGGCACCAGAGGGTCCACACGGGTAAAATGGGCTCTTTCTGGGGGTCGATGCCTGCGGACTCCACTGAGACAAACCAAGACCTGATTATTTCTAAAGGACCGGAATCTGCGGGGAAATGACCATTAGACGTGGTCTTTCTGCCCCCGGTAGACTGGACCCATGTGAGTGGATTGTAACTCTCCCATAGGTAGACAGACGTGTCCTGGTGTCTTGTACATCGTTATGAGATTTTCAATTGTAATATTTATTATTTGTTAATGACACCGCTCGTTATTTATAGGGATTGGATTAAATGGCGGTCAGGTGACCACTCAGCCATGTAACACCCTCCACATGAACCAATCTTTATCTGTCACCAGCCCCATACACTTCAATGTACCCTGCACCTTTCCTCTGAACCCCCTGCTATCCCCAGCCTGCACAGGGAACCCCATTGAGCAATCACTTTGCTGGGCAGGCAGATGTGGTAGAGTAGATCCTGTGGTAGTGGACAAGCCCTTGATCAAACAGGTATTTAAGGTAAGTTTAGCAATGTGATAAACACGGCAGATCAGATCCTTATTTCACATTATTATTACTGTGTATTTCCCCTTTAACTTCCGTAGGACGTAGAGGTCTTGTTCTATAGTGAATTCAGATAAATAACCACCAAACACTTAAACCCCGACAGGGGATATGAAAGGCTACAGCATGGCCTTAACCAGAAACAGCAGGCGCCGAAGTAAAGAGCACAGAACTATACTAACCTGAAAAACCTGCAGTCCATCTCTCATTTCATTTTCCTCTCCCAGTTACTGGAAAATTCTCTCTCTTTCCAGTTTTAGGTGTAGAAAGGGGTCACCGATCAAACCACAAGTACACACTTACCTATCGCCAACAATGCCAGGTATCCACGGCTAGAGCTAGCAAGATATTGTCTTGTATAAAGAGGGGAATGGAATCAAGAGAGAAAAATATTATTCTCCCTCTTTACAAGGCACTGGTAAGGCCTCATTTGGAATATGTGGTGCAGTTTTGGAATCCCATATACAAAAGGGACATCTTGGAAATTGAGGCAGTTCAGAGAAGGGCAAGTAAATTAATAAGGGGAATGGAGGGGCTTGAATATGCAGATTAGACAAGTTAGGGCTGTTTACATTGGAGAAGCGGCGGTTGCGTGGGGACATGATAACCTTATACAAATATATTAATGGCCCATACAATGAACTCTCTGGTGCATTGTTCACTAATAGGTCATATCAGAGGACTCGTGGACATCCTTTAAGGTTGGAAGAAAAGAAGTTTCATCTTCAGGTTAGGAGAGGTTTCTTTACAGTGAGAACGGTGAAACTGTGGAACTGTCTTCCAGCGGAGGTGGTAATGGCAAGTTCATTGAATAACTTTAAAAAAGGCCTGGATAAGTTTCTAAAACTAAAAAATATTGAGAATTACTGGTATTAATGCATATAGATCTGGTTGATCCAGGGATACTTTCCGATTGCCGTTTGGAGTCAGGAAGGAATTTTCCCCCCCCCTTTTTTAGCTGGGGTTTTTTGCCTTCCTCTGGATCAACTGTTAGGTAGGGTTAAAAAAAAAAAAAAGGGAATAGGTTGGACTTGATGGACGAATGTCTTTATTCAACCTTAATTACTATGTTACTACTAAGAGGGCTGCATTATTCAAACACAGGGCCACATAATCATTGTGGGTCAGTAGAAGAGGGCTACAATGGTCAAACACAGGGCCACGTAATTGTGGGTGAGTAGAAGAGGGCTGCAATGGTCAAACAGGGCCATGTAATTATTGTGGGTCAGTAGAAGAGCTGCAATGGTCAAACACAGGGCCACGTAATCATTGTGGGTCAGTAGAAGAGCTGCAATGGTCAAACACAGGGCCACGTAATCATTGCGGGTCAGTAGAAGAGAACTGCAATGGTCAAACATGGCCACGTAATCATTGTGGGTCAGTAGAAGAGAGCTGCAATGGTCAAACATGGTCACGTAATCATTGTGGGTCAGTAGAAGAGGGCTGCAATGGTCAAACACAGGGCCACGTAATCATTGTGGGTCAGTGAAGAGGGCTGCAATGGTCAACAGCCACGTAATCATTGTGGGTGAGTAGAAGGGCTGCAATGGTCAAACATAGGCCACTTAATCATTGTGGGTCAGTAGAAGAGGGCGCAATGGTCAAAACTAGCCACAGTAATCATTGTGGGTGAGTAGAAGAGGGCTGCAATGGTCAAACACAGGGCCACATAATCATTGTGGGTCAGTAAAAGGGAGCTGCAATGTTCAAACACGGCCACGTAATCATTGTGGGTCAGTAAAAGAAAGGGCTGCAATGGTCAAATACAGGCCACGTAACTCATTGTGGTCAGTAGAAAGGGCTGCAAGGGAGCTGCAAAGTTCAAACACGAGCCACGTCATCATTGTGGGTGAGTAGAGAGAGCTGCAATGGTTCAAACACGGTCACTAATCATTGTGGGGTAGTAGAAGAGGGCTGCAATGGTCAAACCAGGGCCACATATCATTGTGGGCGTATAAGAAGGGCTGCAATGTCAAACACAGGGCCACGTAATCATTGTGGGTGAGTAGCGAGAAAGGGCTGCAATGGTCAAAAACAGGGGCCAGTAATCATGTGGGTCAGTAGCAGAGGATCTCAATGGTCAAAAACAGGTGCCATGTAACATTGTGGGCGAGTAGAAGAGGGCTGCCATGGTCAAACACAGGGCACCTAATTGTGGGTGAGTAGCAGAGGGCTGCAATGGTCAACCCACGCCATGTATCATTGTGGGCGAGTAGAAGAGGGCTGCAATGGTCAAACAGCAGGCCACGTAATCATTGTGGTTCAGTAGAAGAGGGCTGCAATGGTCATTATAATCTAGATATGTGACTGAGGATGGTCCTCGCACATCTGGCTCTGTAAATAAAATTTTAGTAGAGTCAAGAAGAGAGCTGTAACAGTCAAACACAGGGCCACGTAATTGTGGGTGAGTAGCAGAGGACTGCAATGGTCAAAAACAGGGCCTTGTAATCATTGTGGGTGAGTACAGAGGGCTGCAATGGTTAAAAATGGCACGTAATCATTGTGGGTGAGTAAAGAGGGCTGCAATGGTCAAACAGAGGGCCACATAATTGTGGGTGAGTGCAGGGGCTGCAATGGGTCAAAACCCACGGCCATGTAATCATTGTGGGCAGTAGAAGAGGCTGCAATGGTCAAACACAGGGCCACGTAATCATTGTGGTTCAGTAGAAGAGCGCTGCAATGGTCATTATAATCTAGATATGTGACTGAGGATGGTCTCGCAATCTGGCTCTGTAAATAAATATTTTAGTAGAGTCAGTAGAAGAGAGCTGTAACAGTCAAACACAGGGCCACGTAATTGTGGGTGAGTAGCAGAGGGCTGCAATGGCTAAACACAGGGCCACGTCATCATTGTGGGTGAGTAAAAGAGGGCAGCAATGGTCAAAAACAGGGCCACGTAATTGTGGGTGAGTAGCAGAGGACTGCAATGGTCAAAAACAGGGCCTTGTAATCATTGTGGGTCAGTAGAAGAGGGCTGCATTGGTCAAACACAGGGCCACATAATCATTGTGGGCGAGTAGCAGAGGGCTGCAATGGTCATTATAATCTAGATATGTGACTGAGGATGGTCTCGCAATCTGCTTCTGTAAATAAATATTTTTAGTAGAGTCAGTAGAAGAGAGCTGTAAACAGTCAAACACAGGGCCACGTATTGTGGGTGAGTAGCAGAGGCCTGCAATGGTCAAAAACAGGGCTTGTAATCATTGTGGGTGAGTAGCAGAGGGCTGCCAATGGGTTAAAATGGTCACGTATTCATTGTGGGTGAGTAAAAGAGGGCTGCAATGGTCACACAGGGCCACATATTGTTTGAGTAGCAGAGGCTGCATGGTCAAACCCACCCATGTAAGTCATTGGGCGAGTAGAAAGGGGCTGCAATGGTCAAACACCAGCAACGTATCATTGGTGGTGAGTAGAAGAGGCTGCAATGGTCCATTATACTCGATATGTGACTGAGGATGGTCTCGCAATCTGGCTCTGTAAATATATTTTAGTAGAGTCGTAGAAAGAGAGCTGTAACCGTCACACACAAGCAACGTAATCATTGTGGGTGAGTAGCAGAGGGCTGCAATGGCTAACACAGGGCCACGTCATCATTGTGGGTGAGTAAAAGAGGGCCACGTAATTGTGGGTGAGTGCAGAGGACTGCAATGGTCAAAAACAGGGCCTTGTAATCATTGTGGGTCAGTAGAAGAGGGCTGCATGTGTCAACACAGGGCCACATAATCATTGTGGGCGAGTATGACAGAGGGCTGCAATGTCAAACAGAGGGCCCATATTGTGGTGAGTACAGAGGGTGCAATGGTCCAAACCCAGGCCACGTAATCATTGTGGGGAGTAGAAGAGGACCGTATGGTCAAACAAGGGCCACGTAATCATTGGGGTCGAGTAGAAGGGAGACTGCTAATGGTCAAAAACAGGGCCACGTAATATTGTGGTGAGTAAAGAGGTACTGCAATGGTCAAAAACGGCCACGTAATCATTGTGGGTGAGTAGAAGGGGCTGCAATGGGTCAAAAACAGGCCACGTAATCATTGGGGGTGAGCAGCAGAGAGTACTGCAATGGTCAAAACGGCACGTACTCATTGGGTGAGTACAGAGGACTGCCAATGGTCAAAACAGGGCACACGTATCATTGTGGCGAGTAGAAAGGGCTTCAATGGTCAAACAAACGGGCCACTATCATTGTGGGTCAGTAGAAGATGGCTGCAATGGTCAAACCCGGGCCATGTAATCATTGTGGTCAGTAGAAGAGGGCTGCAAGGTCAACACGGGCCTACGTATCATTGGGTGTCAGTAGAAGAGGCTGCATTATTCAAACACAGGCCACCTAATCATTTTGGGTCAGTATAGAGGGCTGCTGCAATGATGGTCAAACACAGGGCCACAATCATTGTGGGTCAGTAGAGAGGGCTGCAATGATGGTCAAACATAGGGCCACATAATCATTGTGGTCAGTAGAAGAGGGCTGCAATGGTCAAACACGAGGCCACTTGAATCATTGTGGGTATAGAAGAGGGCTACAATGGTCAAACACAGGTGTCTGTGGGAGTAGAGAGGACTGCAATGGTCAAACACGGGCCTACGTAATCATGTGGAGTATAAGAGGGCTGCAATGTTCAAACATAGAGCCACGTAATCATGTGGGTGAGTAGAAGGAGGCTGCAATGGTCCAACATAGGCCACTAATCATTGTGGGTGAGTAGAAGAGGGTTGCAATGTCAAACCCGGCCCATGAGTCATTGTGGGTGAGTAAAAGAGGGCTGCAATGGTCAAACACGGCCACGTAATTGTGGTGGATAGCAAGGACTACATGTTCAAAAACGCACATAATCAGTGTGGGCGCAATAGAAGAGGGCTGTAATGGTCAAACACAGGGCCACGTAATCATTGTGGGTGAGTAGAAGAGGGCTGCATTGGTCAAACACAGGGCCACATAATCATTGTGGGTGAGTAGAAGAGGGCTGCATTGGTTAAACACAGGGCCACGTAATCTTGTGGGCCGAGTAGAAGAGACTGCATGGTCAAAAAACACACCACGTACTCATTGTGGGTGAGTAGCAGAGGTCTGCCATGGTTAAACAGCCACGTAAATCTTGTTGGTGAGTAAAAGAGGGCTGCAATGGTTAACACAGGCCACGTAATTGTGGGTGAGTAGCAGAGGACTGCAATGGTCAAAAATGCCACTGTAACTATTGTGTGGTAGAAGAGGGCGGCAATGGTCAACAAGGGCCGCGTAATCATGGTGTGTGGGTCAAGATAGGAGCTGCAATGGTCCAAACACAGGCCACATAATTGGATACATGGGCTGCATATGCAAACCAGGCCGTAATGCGAGCTAAGCAAGCTGCATGGCAAACACAGGCCCTTAAATCATTGTGGGTGAGTAGAAGAGCGGCTAATTGCACAATGCGCCCTTATAATCTAGATTGTAGATGAGGGGATGGTCCGCATCGGCCTATTAAATCATGGTAGTAAGCTGCATATTTAAAGCTCAAGTGAGTCGTAGAAGAGAGCTTGTAGAAGTCCAACGGCAACGTAACATTGTGGGTGTTAGAGAGGCTGCAATGGCTCAAACACAGGGAAACACGCGTCATCATTGTGGTGAGGAAAGCGTAAGTGTGGGAGTAGCAAGGGGCTGCAATGGTCAAAACACGGGCCTAGTAATCATGTGGGACTAGTAGAGAGGGATGTTAGTCAAAACGGGCCACATAATCATCTGTGGGACGTAGAGAGGGACTGCATGGTCAAACACGAGGCCACATAATATGTGGGTGAGTAGCGAGGCTGCAATGGTCATAACCAGAGCCACGAATCAATGTGGACTGAAGTAGAATGGACCGCTATAGTCAAACAAGCCAGTTCAGGGGCCAGAAAATTATGCAAAACAGGGCGCACACTTTGTGGGCGAGTAGAAGGGGACTGCATGGTCAAAACACGGGCCACGTACTCTTGTGGGTGAGTTACGAAGCCTGCAAGGTCAAAACACACAGGCCACGTAATCATTGTGGGGTCAGTAAAAAGAGACTGCAATGGTCAAACACAGGGCCCACTAAGTCATTGTGGGGGGTAGTAGAAGAGCTGCAATGGTCAAAAAGGGCCACGATAATCATTGTGGGAAGTAGAGGGTAGAGTAAAGAGGCTGCAATGCTAAAACAGAAACAGGTGCCACGTAATCATTGTGGGTCAGTAGAAGAATGAGCTGCAATGAGTCAAACATAGGGCCCACTGTAAATCATTGTGGGTCGAGTAGATTAAAGAAAGGGCTGCAATGGTCCAAAACACAGCCCGTATCATTGTTGGTAGTAGCAGAAGCGGCTGAATTTTCAAAAACAGGGCCCCTCAATATTATTGTGGGTCAGAGAAAGAGGCGCAATGGGTCAAACAAGGGCCACTTATCATTGTGGTGAGTAGAAAGGGATGCAATGGGTCAAAAACCGGGCCTCATAATCTGTGGGCAGTAGAGTAGGGCTCAGCAATGGTCAAACACGAGCCACGTTAATCATTGTGCTGAAGTAGAAGAGGGACTGATGGTAGTCAAACACATCAGGGCCACTAATCAGTGTGGCCTGCAGTAGAAGAGGTACTGCAATTGGTTCAAACACACAGGCCACGTATATCATTGTGGGTGAGTACTGAAGAGGGCTGCAGATGGTCCACAACGAGCCACGTAAATATGTGGGGTAGTAGAAGCGGACTGCAATGGTCACAACAGAGGCCGACCTGTATCATCATTGTGGGGGGTGAGTAGAAGAGGGTTGCAATGGGTCAAACCCGGGCCACAGTAATCATGGTGTGGGATGTAGTACGAAGCACAGGGCTCGCAATGCAATGTCAAAACAACGGCCACGTATGGTGGGGTGAGTAGTCAGGGACTACAATGGTCCAAAACGGCCGAAATAAGCAATTTGTGGGCGATGGCTATCGAGGGACGGGCAGTAATGGTCAAAAGCACAACGGGACCCACGTATCTTGGGGGGTGAAAGAAAGACGGAGACAATGCTCATTGGTCAGAGACAACCAGGGACCAATAATCTGTGGGGGAGTAGAAGAGGGCTGCATTGGTTAAACACTAGGGCCACGTATCATTGTGGGTGAGTAGACGAGTACTGCAATGGTCAAACACACCACGTAATCATTGTGGGTGAGTAGAAGAGTGCTGCATTGGTTAACACAGGGCCCCGTCATCATTGTGGGACCATTGGCCAATTGGCATCCCTCTTCTACTCACCCATCACCCACATTATCTGGCCCTGTGTTAACCATTGCAACCCCTTCTCTGACGCCCCAATGATTACGTGGCCCTGTTTTGAATAATGCACCCTCTTCTACGACCCACAATGATGTGGGCCCTGTGTTTGACCATTGCAGCTCTCTATATCTACGCCCACAATGATTATGTGGCCCTATGTTGTTTGACATGCATGCAGCCCTCTTCTCTACTCACCCACAATGATTATTGGCCGCCTATGTTTGACCATTGCAGCCTCTTCTACTCTCCACATTGATTACGTGGCCCTGTGTTTAACCATTGCAGCCGTCTTCTACTCACCCACAATGATTACGTGGCCCTGTGTTTGACCATTGCAACCCTCTTCTACTCACCCACAATGATTACATGGCTCTGTTTGACCATTGCAGCCCTCTTCTACTCGCCCACAATGATTATGTGGCCCTGTGTTTGACTATAGCAGTCCTCTTCTACTAGTACATATGATAACGTGGCCGTGTTGACCATGCTGCCAGCACTCCAAAGGACGCCCTCTTCTAATCTACTCTTCTATGCCCACAATGATTACAAGGCCCTGTTTTTGACCATTGCAGCCCTTTTCTACTCACCCACAATGATTACGTGGCCCTATGTTTGACCATTGCAGCTCTCTTCTACTGACCCACAATGATTACGTGGCCATGTTTGACCATTGCAGCTCTCTTCTACTAACCCACAATGATTACGTGGCCATGTTTGACCATTGCAGCCTCTTCTACTACCCACAATGATTAGTGGCCTGTTTGACCATTGCAGCTCTCTTGTTTATCTCGACCCCACAATGATTACGTGGCCCTGTTTTGACCATTGCAGCTCTTTACTGACCCACAATGATTACGTAGCCCTGTGTTTGACCATTGCAGCCCTCTTCTACTCACCCACAATGATTATGTGGCCTTTGTTTGACCAATGCAGTCCTCTTCTACTCCCCACAATGATTATGTGGCCCTGTTTGACTATAGCAGTCCTCTTTACTTAGTACATTGATTACGTGGCCGTGTTTGACCATTGCAGAGCCCTCTTCTACTCACCCACAATGATTACGGCGGCCCTGTGTTTACCATTGCAGCTCTCTCTACTGACCCACATGATTACGTGACGCGTTTGACCATTGCAGCCCTCTTCTACTGACCCACAATTATGTGGCCCTGTTTAAATAATGCAGCCCTCTTCTACTGACCCACAATGATTATATGGCCCTGTGTTTGACCATTGCAGCCCTCTTCTACTCACAATGATTATGTGGCCCTGTGTTTGACCATTGCAGCCCTCTTCTACTCACCCACAATGATTACGTGGCCCTATGTTTGCCCATCTTGCAGCTCTCTTTTACTAACCCCATATAATTGTGGCCTTGTGTTTGACCATTGCAGCTCTCTTCTACTGACCCACAATGATTAGCGGCCTGTGTTTGACCATTGCCGCCCTCTTCTTACTCACCCACAATAGTTACGTGGCCATTTGACCATTGCAGTCCTCTGCTACTACCATCGCCCAATTATGTGGCCGTGTTTATACCATTGCAGCCTCTTTTACTCACCCAACAATGATTACGTGGCCTGTTTAAGACCATTGCAGCCTTCTTCTACTACCCACAATGATTAGGTGGCCCTGTGTTAGACCATTGCAGCCCTCTTCTTACTCACCCACAATGATACGTGGTCGTGTTTGACCATTGCAGTCCTCTCTCTACTCACCACACAATGATTACGTGGCCCTGTGTTAACTCATGCAGCCCTCTTCTACTCACCCACAATGATTATGGGCCCGTGTTTTGACCAATGCGAGCCCTCTTCTACTCACTCACCCAATGATTACGTGGCCCTGTGTTTGACCATTACAGCCCTCTTCTACTCGCCCACAATGATTTGTGGCCGTTTTTGACCATTGTAGTCCTCTGCTACTCACCACAATTACGTGGCCGTGTTGACCATTGCAGCCCTCTTCTACTCACCCACAATGATTACGTGCCCTGTGTTTGAACCATTGCACCTCTTCTACTCACCACAATGATTACATGGCCTGTTTGACTCATGCAGTCCTCTTCGTACTCCCCACAATTACGTGGCCGTGTTTGACCATTGCAGCCCTCTTCTACTCACCCACAATGATTATGTGGCCTTGTGTTTGACCATGCAGTCCTCTTCTACTCGCCCACAATGATTATGTGGCCCTGTGTTTGACTATGCAGTCCTCTTCTACTTAGTTACATGATACGTGGCCGTGTTTGACCTTGCAGCCCTCTTCTACTCGCCCACAATGATTACAAGGCCCTGTTTTTGACCATTGCAGCCCTTTTCACTCACCCAATGATTACGTGGCCCTATGTTTGACCATTGCAGCCCTCTTCTACTCACCCACAATGATTAGCAATGGCCCTTTTTGACCATGCAGTCTTCTGCTACTCACCCACAATGATTACGTGGCCCTGTGTTGACCTTGCAGCCCTTTTCTCTACTCACCCACAATGATTAGTGGCCCTATTTGACCATTGCAGCTCTCTTCTACTGACCCACAATGATTACGTGGCCATGTTTAACCATTGCAGCTCTCTCTACTACCCACAATGATTATGTGCCATGTTTGACCATGCAGCTCTCTTCTTCTACTGACCCACAATGATTATGTGGCCCTGTATTTGACCATTGCAGCCTCTTTACTGACCCACAATGATTACGTGGCCCTGTGTTTGACCATTGCAGCTCTTCTATCCTCACCACAATGATTACGTGGCCTGTGTTTGACCTGCAGTCCCCTTCTACTCGCCCACAATATTAATGGCCCTGTGTTTGACTATGCAGTCCTATTTACTTAGTACATGATTACGTGGCTCTGTTGACCATTGCAGCTCTTCTACCACCCACAATAGATTATGTGGCCTTGTGTTTGACCAATGCAGTCTCTCTACTCGCCCACAATGATTATGTGGCCCTGTTTTACTATAGCAGTCCTCTCTACTTAGTTACATATTGATTACGTGGCCGTGTTTGACCATTGCAGCCCTCTTCTACTCACCCACAATGATTAGCGCGGCCCTGTGTTTGACCATTGCAGCTCTCTTAATGACCCACAATGATTACGTGCCGTGTGACCATTGCAGCCCTCTTCTACTGACCCACAATTATTGGCCCTGTTTTGACATATGCAGCCCTTTCTACTGACCCACAATGATTATATGGCCCTGTGTTTGACACCATTGCAGCCCTCTTCTACTCACAATGATATGTGGCCCTGTGTTTGACATTGCAGCCCTCTTCTACTCACCCACAATGATTACGTGGCCTATGTTTGACCCATCCTTGCAGCTCTCTTTTACTAACCCATATACTTATGTGGCCTTGTGTTTGACCATTGCAGCTCTCTTCTGCTGACCCACAATGATTACGCGCCCTGTTGTTTGACCATTGCCGCCTCTTCTACTCACCCACAATGTTACGTGGCCATTTTGACCATTGCAGTCCCTTCTACTCCCCACAATTACGTGGCCCTGTGTTTACATTGCACGCTCCTCTTTTCTACTCACCCACAATGATTACGTGGCTGTTTAACCATTGCAGACCTCTGCTACTCACCCACAATGATTACGTGGTCTTGTTTTGACCATTGCAGTCCTCTTCTGCTCATATGCCCACAATGATTAGTGGACGTGGCCCTGTGTTTAACCAATGCAGCCCTCTTCTACTCACCCACAATGATTACTGTGGCCCTGTGTTTGACCAATGCAGCCCTCTTTACTCGCCCACTGAATTACGTGGCCCTGTGTTTGACCATTACAGCCCTCTTCTACTCGCCCACAATGATTATGTGGCCGTTTTTGACCATTGAGTCCTCTTGCTACCCCCACAATTATGGCCGTGTTTGACCATTGAGCAGCCTCTTTTACTCACCCACAATGATTATGTGGCCGTGTTTGGACCATTGCAACCCTCTTCTACTCACCCACAATGATTACGTGCCCTGTGTTTGACCATTGCAGCACCTCTTCTACTCACCCACAATGATTACGTGGCTCTATTTTGACCATTGCAGCCCTCTTATACTCGCCCACAAGATACGTGGCCTGTTTACCATTGCAGCCCCTCTTCTACCACCCACATGATTAAGTGGCCCTGTGTTTGACCATTGCAGCCCTCTTCTACTCACCCACAATGATTAAGTGGCCCTGTGTTTGACCATTGCAGCCCTCTTCTACTGACCCACAATGATTATGTGGCCCTATGTTTGACCATCATTGCAGCCCTCTTCTACTGACCCACAATGATTGTGGCCCTGTGTTTGACCATCATTGCAGCCCTCTTCTACTGACCCAAAATGATTAGGTGGCCCTGTGTTTGAATAATGCAGCCCTCTTCTACTGACCCACAATGATTACGTGGCCCTGTGTTTGACCATTGCAGCCCTCTTCTACTGACCCACAATGATACATGGCCCGTGTTTGACCATTGCAGCCCTCTCTTCTACTGACCCACAATGATTACGTGGCCTGTTTGACCATGCAGCCCTCTTCTACTCGCCCACAATGATTACGTGGCCCTGTTTTGACCATTGCAGTCTTCTGCTACTCACCCACAATGATTACGTGGCCCTGTGTTTGACCATTGCAGTCCTCTTGTGCTCACCCACAATGATTACGTGGGCCCTGTTTTGACCATTGCAGCCCCCTTCTACTCACCCACAATGATTACGTGGCCGTTTTTGACCATTGCAGTCCTCTTCACTCACCCACAATGATTACTGGCCCTGTTTTGACCATTACAGTCCCTCTTCTACTCGCCCACATGATTACTGGCCCTTTTTTTGACTATAGCGTCCCTTCTACTCACCCACATGATTAGCGTGGCCCTGGGTGACCATGCAGCCCTCTGCTACTCACCCACAATTATGTGGCCCTCTGTTTGACCATTGCAGCCCTCTGCTACTCGCCCACAATGATTATGTGGCCCTGTGTTTGACCAATTGCAGCCCTCTTCTACTGACCCACAATGATTACAGGCCCTGTTTTTGACCATTGCAGTCCTCTGCTACTCACCCCACAATGTCGTGGCCTCTTTTACTACTCACCCACAATGATGACGTGGCCGCTGTTTAGACCATTGCAGCCCTTGCTACTCACCCACAATGATTACGTTGCCTCTGTGTTTGACTTTACAGCCTCTTCTACTGACTCCTACAAAATATTTATTTCAGAGCCAGATTGCGAGACCATCCTCCAGTCACATATCTAGATTATAATGTACCATTGCAGCCCTCTTCTACTCACCCCACATGATTACGTGGCCTCTGTGTTTTGACCATTGCAGCCCTCTTCTACTCGCCCACAATGATTACATGGCCGTGGGTTTGACCATTGCAGCCCTCTGCTACTCACCCACAATTATGTGCCCTCTGTTTGACCATTGCAGCCCTCTTTTACTCACCCACAATGATTACGTGACCATTTTTAACATTGCAGCAGCGCCCTCTGCTACTCACCCATGATTACAAGGCCCTGTTTTGACCATTGCAGGCCTCTGCTACTCACCCACAATTTACGTGGCCCTGTGTTTGACTGTTACATACAGCTCTCTTCTACTGACTCTACTAAAATATTTATTTACAGAGCCAGATTGCGAGACCATCCTCAGTCACATATCTAGATTATAATGACCATGCAGCCCTCTGCTACTCGCCCACATGATTATGTGGCCCTGTGTTTGACCAATGCAGCCCTCTTCTACTGCCCACAATGATTACAAGGCCCTGTTTTTGACCATTGCAGTCCTCTGCTACTCACCCACAATTACGTGGCCCTGTTTTTGACCATGCTGCCCTCTTTTACTCACCCACAATGATGACATGGCCCTGTGTTTAAGCATTGCAGGCCTCTGCTACTCACCCCAAGCCCATTGTTGAGGTCGTGTACCCATGTGTTTGACTGTAATCTCACTCTCTCTCTACTGACGTCTTCTACTAAAATATTTATTTACAGAGCCAGATTGCGAGACCATCCTCAGTCACATATCTAGATTATATGACCATTGCAGCTCGCTCTTCGCTACACAATGATTACGTGGCCCTGTGTTTGACCATTGCAGCCCTCTTCTCTCGCCCACAATGATACATGGCCGTGGTTTGACCATTGCAGCCCTCTGCTACTCACCCACAATTATGGTCCCTTGTTTGACCATTGCAGCCCTCTTTTACTCACCCCAATGATACGTGCGCTTTTACCATTGCAGCCCTCTGCTACTCACCCCAATGATTACAGACTGGACCCAGGTCACGTGTCGCCTTTCGCTTCCGCAGTCTGCCCGACGCTAAAGTCCTGCGGGGCACTCCGCACCCACGCCACAGTCGTTCTACCGCCACTATCTGCCGGAGGTGCCAGCAGCTCTGCTACTCCCACAGCCCTGACATGAGCAGAGTTTCTGCCAGCGCCGTCACGTGGTGCATGTGAAAGTACTGGATGCCTCAGACAAGTTACGGCAGAATGGAGCGTCTTAGGCACGGAAACACTCTCTTCTACTGACTCTCTAAAATATTATTTACAGAGCCAGATTGCGAGACCATCCTCAGTCACATATCTAGATTATAATGACCATTGCAGCCCTCTTCTACTGAACCACAATGATTACGTGGCCCTGTGTTTGACCATTGCAGCCTCTTCTACTCGCCCACAATGATTACATGGCCGTGGGTTTGACCATTGCAGCCCTCTGCTACTCACCCACAATTAGGTGGCCCTGTGTTGACCATTGCAGCCCTCTTCTACTCTAGCCCACAATGATTACATGGCCCTGTTTTTGACCATTGCAGACCTCTGCTACTCACCCACAATTAGGTGGCCCGTGTTTTGACCATTGCAGCCCTCTCTACTGACCCACAATGATTACATGGCCCTGTTTTTGACCATTGCAGTTCTCTGATCACCCACCAATGATTAGTGGCCCTGTGTTTGACCATTGCAGCCCTCTTATACTCGCCCACAATGTTATGTGCCCTCTGTTGACCATTGCAGCCCTCTTTCTACTCACCCACAATGATTACGTGACCGTGTTGAACATTGGCGCCCTCTGCTACTCACCCACAATGATTACGTGGCGTGTTTGAACATTGCAGCTCCCTGCAGCCCTCTTCTCACTGACCCACAATGATTACGTGGCCCTGTATTTGACCATTGCAGCCCCTCTTTTACTGACCCACAATGATTACGTGGCCGTGTTTGAACATTGCAGCTCCCTTTACTGACCACAATGATTATGTGGCCCTGTGTTTGACCATTGCAGCCCTCTTCTACTCACCCACAATGATTACGTGGCTATGTTTGACCATTGCAGCCCTCTTCTACTGACCCACAATGATTAAGTGGCCCTATGTTTGACCATTGCAGCCCTCTTCTACTCACCCACAATGATTACGTGGCTGTTTGACCATTGCAGCCCTCTTCTACTGACCCACAATGATTACGTGGCCCTGTGTTTGACCATTGCAGCCCTCTTCTACTGACCCACAATGATTACGTGACCATGTTTGACCATTGCAGCTCTCTTCTACTGACCCACAATGATTACGTGGCCATGTTTGACCATTGCAGTTCTCTTCTACTGACCCGCAATGATTACGTGGCCCTGTGTTTGACCATTGCAGCTCTTCTACTGACCCACAATGATTACGTGGCCCTGTGTTTGACCATTGCAGCTCTTCTACTGACCCACAATAATTACATGGCCCTGTTTGACCATTGCAGCCCTCTTCTACTCACCCACAATTACGTGGGCCCTGTGTTGACCATGTAGTAGCCCTCTTTACGACCCACAATGATTATGTGGCCCTGTGTTGAATAATGCAGCCCTCTTAGTAGTAACATAGTAATTAAGGTTGAATAAAGACATTCGCCCATCAAGTCCAACCTATTCCCTTTTTTTTTTTTTAACCCTACCTAACAGTTGATCCAGAGGAAGGCAAAAAACCCCAGCTAAAAAAGGGGGGGGGAAAATTCCTTCCTGACTCCAAACGGCAATCGGAAAGTATCCTGGGATCAACCAGATCTATATGCATTAATACCAGTAATTCTCAATATTTTTTAGTTTTAGAACTTATCCAGGCCTTTTTAAAGTTATCAATGAACTTGCCATTACCACCTCCGTGGAAGACAGTTCCACAGTTTCACTTCACCGTTCACTTAAAGAAACCTCTCCTAACCTGAAGATGAAACTTCTTTTCTTCCAACATTAAAGGATGTCCACGAGTCCTCTGATATGACCTATTAGTGAACAATGCACCAGAGAGTTCATTGTATGGGCCATTAATATATTTGTATAAGGTTATCATGTCCCACGCAACCGCCGCTTCTCCAATGTAAACAGCCCTAACTTGTCTAATCTGCATATTCAAGCCCCTCCATTCCCCTTATTAATTTACTTGCCCTTCTCTGAACTGCCTGCAATGCTCTAATTTCCAAGATGTCCCTTTGTATATGGATTCCAAAACTGCACCAATATTCCAAATGAGGCCTACCAGTGCCTTGTAAAGAGGGAGAATAATATTTTTCTCTCTTGATTCCATTCCCCTCTTTATACAAGGACAATATCTTGCTAGCTCTAGCCGTGGATCCTGGCATTGTTGGCGATAGGTAAGTGTGTACTTGTGGTTTGATCGGTGACCCCTTTCTAACACCTAAAACTGGAAAGAGAGAGAATTTCCAGTAACTGGGAGAGGAAAATGAAATGAGAGATGGACTCAGGTTTTTCAGGTTAGTATAGTTCTGTGCTCTTTACTCGGCGCCTGCTGTTCTGGTTAAGGCCATGCGTAGCCTTTCATATACCCCTGTCGGGGTTTAAGTGTTTGGTGGTTATTTATCTGAATTCACTATAGAACAAGACCTCTACGTCCTACGGAAGTTAAAGGGGAAATACACAGTAATAATAATGTGAAATAGGATCTGATCGCCGTGTTTATCACTTGCTAAAACTACCTTAATACCTGTTTGATCAAGGGCTTGTCCACTACCACAGGATCTACTCTACCACATCTGTCCTGCCAGCAAAGTGATTGCTCATGGGGTTTCCTGTGCAGGCTGGGGTAGCAGGGGTTCGAGGAAAGGTGCAGGGTACATTGAAGTGTTGGGGCTGGTGACAGATAAAGATTGTTCATGTGGGGGTTTGTTACATGGCTGAGTGGTCCCTCTGACCGCCATTTAATCCATCCCTATAATAACGAGCGGTGTCATTACACAATAATAAATATTACATGAAAACTCATAACGATGTACAAGACCCCAGACACAGGTCTGTCTACCTATGGGAGAGTTACAATCCACCTCACATGGTCCAGTCCTACTCGGGGGCAGAAAGGACCCGTCTAATGTTCATTTCCCCGCAGATTCGGTCCTTTAGAAATAATGCAGTCTTGGTTTGTCTCAGTGGAGTCCGAGCGCATCGACCCCAAAAGAGCCCATTTTACCCGTGTGGACCCTCTGGTGCGCGGACTAAGGTGGAATGGTTGCGTGAAACATTTTGCCGCATTGGGAGCAATGTACGGTCTGTAACCGGTGTGGATCGATGATGGGCTTTTAGATTGGAGATTTTACTGAAGCTCTTGTGACATAAATGGCAGGTGTATGGTTTCTCCCAGTGTGTGTTTTCTGATGTCTGTAAGGTGTGAGTGCTCGCTGAAGCATTTCCACATCTGTTCACTTGTAGGGTCTCTCTCTGTGTGGGGTCCTGATATGGTTACTCAGGTGGCCCTTCTGGCTAAATGTTTCTCACATGGGCACTTTGTACGGACGGGCCACCAGAGTGTTTCCTGCGGTGGCGCACTAAGCTGGAGTGTTGGCTGAAACACATGCACATTCTGGGCACTTGTAAGGTTTCTTCCCTGTGTGTATTCGTCTTGTGGACAATGAGTTGAGTGTTTTCACTAAAGCTTTTCTCACACGTACTGCACTTGTATCCGCTTCTCACCCGAGTGCACGCGCAGGTGGACCGTGAGGTGCGAGTTCTCGCTGAATGTTTCTCACACTCATTGCACTTGAATGGACGCCTCCCGGTGAATTCTCTTGTGAGGTGAACCTTCCTTAAGATTAAGTGAGAATTCCTGGTGAATCCTTTCCCGCAGTCTGTGCACCTGTAGCGCTTCTCTCCCATGATGAGCATAGCCCTGCTTGCTACGCATGCTGTAGTTTTCATAGAGCCCTCTGTAAACTCACTGCGCTTCGGCCTCGAGGGTCCCTTCAGCATAGGGCTGGGTGGGTCAGGTACCGTTGAAGCTCCATGGAGTTTCTAAGGAGTATTGGGAAGGCAGGTCGGCCGGCTAAACACAAACCTGCCACCTCATCAGGTCCAATCAGGGGGCAAGGGAGATGTTACCCCTTGGGTTCTCTCTTGGGGAATAGAAGGAAAAGGGTCAATCAATCTGATCACATGACTTATTCATCTACATCATATCTACAATCTACGTCTAGAACATTCCACAGGGGCCAGAACGTGCACACACACAAGGTTGTTTCAAGTGTTTTGGAAAGCAAGCAACCATGGCAGCACCAACAGTGATCTAAAGTGACCATACATTAGGCCGATTTTATGTACAAACCGACATTTCCCTTGATTGGCCGATCTTATTAATGTGACATTAGATCATTATATCGATTGGTAAAATTACTGTGTGTTTTCTTTGGAGATCCGATTAAAAGTTAATGTAACCTCACAATGGACGACATTCAACAATAATCACCAACCAAATTGAATTAAACATTGTAACATCTGTCTATCAATATGGGTCGGTTTAAATTGTAATAATAGTGTATGGCACCTTAATCCACCTGTGTTCCTATTATGGAATTCTCCTGTAAAATGTCATTCCATTTGTCCCCAGTAGATGGTGCTGTCAGGTCTACAGATGGGCGATGACCAATCAGAACAGTTCATAGTTTCTATTGTGTATTGCCATTGTATCCCTCAGTGACCCTGTGATGGTTAAAACACTTATCTGGAACTTCCTTATATTGTGAGTGTATCCCCCCTGTACCACCCTCGCCCACAGACAAACCTCATCTTCCTTCTTCCGTCGCCCATCATTTACATCACGGAGAATCCTGTCCTCCTCTTTTTCACCACTAGGGGGAGTCCAGGTAAGGAGGTGACTCACAACTGAATGAACAACAACAGTAACAGAATGTAACTATGTAACATGTGGTCCAGTGTCCTTAGTGTAAAACTAAACTACATGTAACATGTACCAGATGTCCTGTAATGTAAACTAAACTGTACATGTAATCATGTAGCACAGTGTCCTTAATTGTAAACTAAACTGTACATGTTAACATGTAGCCAGTGGTCCTTAATGTAAACTAAACCGTACATGTAACATGTACCAGTGTCCTTAATGTAAACTAAAACCGTACATGTAAGCATGTGCCAGTGTCGCTTAATGTAAACTAAACCTTACATGTAACATGTACCAGTGTCCTTAATGTAAACTAAACTGTACATGTAACATGTGCCAGTGTCCTAATGTAAACTAAACTGTACATGTAACATGTCCCAGTGTCCTTAATGGTAAACTAAACGTACATGTAACATGTGCCAGTGTCCTTAATGTAAACTAAACTGTACTGTAACATGTGCCAGTGTCCTAATGTAAAACTAAACTGTACATGTAACATGTACCAGTGTCCTTAATGTAAACTAAACTGTACATGTAACATGTGCCAGTGTCCTTAATGTAAACTAAACTGTACATGTAACATGTAGCCAGTGTCCTTAATGTAAACTAAACTGTACATGTAACATGTGCCAGTGTCCTTAATGTAAACTAAACTGTACATGTAACATGTACCAGTGTCCTTAATGTAACTAAAACGTACATGTAACATGTCCATGTCCTTAATGTAAACTAACTGTACATGTAACATGTGCCAGGTCCTTAATGTAAACTAAACTGTACATGTAACATGTGCCAAGTGTCCCTTAATGTAAACTAAAAGCTGTACATGTAACATGTGCCAAGTGTCCTTAATGTAAAACTAAACTGTACATGTAACATGTGCCAGTTCCTTAATGTAAAACTAAACTGTACATGTAACATGTGCAAGATCGCTTAATGTAAACTAAACTGTACATGTAACATGTCCAGTGTCCTAATGTAAACTAAACTGTACATGTAACATGTCCAATGTCCTTAATGTAAACTAAACTGTACATGTACATGTGCCATGTGTCCTTAATAGTAAACTAAATAAACTGTACATGTAACATGTGCCAGGTCCTTAATGTAAACTAAACTGTACATGTAACATGTCCAATGTCCTTAATGTAAACTAAACTGTACATGTACATGTAGCCAATGTCCTTAATGTAAACTAAACTGTACATGTAACATGCCATGTCCTTAATGTAAACTAAACTGTACATGTAACATGTGCCAAGTGTCCTTAATGTAAACTAAACTGTACATGTAACATGTCCAATGTCCTTAATGAAACTAAAACTGTACATGTAACATGTGCCAATGTCCTTAATGTAAACTAAACTGTGACATGTAACATGTGCAATGTCCTTAATGTAAAACTAACTGTACATGTAACATGTGCCAATGTCCTTAATGTAAACTAAACTGTACATGTACATGTGCCAATGTCCTTAATGTAACTAAACTGTACATGTAACATGTACCAATGTCCTTAATGTAAACTAAAACTGTACATGTAACATGTGCCAATGTCCTTAATGTAAACTAACATTGTATCATGTACATGTGCCAATTGTCCTTAATGTAAACTAAACTGTACATGTAACATGTGCCATGTCCTTAATGTAAACTAAACTAATGACATGTAACATGTGCCAGTGTCCTTAAAATGTAACTAACTGTACATTAACATGTGCCAGTCCTTAATGTAAACTAAACTGTACATGTAACATGTACCAGTCCTTAATGTAAACTAAACTGTACTGTAACATGTGCCATGTCTTATTAAACTAAAACTGTACATGTAACATGTACGCAATGTCCTTAATGTAAACTAAACTTACATGTAACATGTGCCAATGTCCTTATGTAAACTAAACTGTACATGTAACATGTGCCATGTCCTTAATGTAAACTAAACTGTACATGTAACATGTGCCAGTGTCCTTAATGTAAACTAAACGTACATGTAACATTAGTGCAGTGCCTTAATGTAAAAACTAAACTGTACATGTACATGTGCCAGTGTCCTTAATGTAAACTAACGTACATGTAAATGTGCGCATGTCCTTAATGTAAACTAAACTGTACATGTAACATGTGACCAATGTCCTTAATGTAAAACTAACGTACATGTAACATGTACCAATGTCTTAATGTAACTAAACTGTAAGTAACATGTGTGCAATGTCCTTAATGCTTAACTAACTGTACAGTAACTGTACCAATGTCCTTAATGTAAACTAAACTGTACATGTACATGTACCAAGTGTCCTTATTCCTTAATGTAAACTAAAACGTACATGTAACATGTGCCAATGTCTAATGTAAAACTAAAAACTGTACATGTAAACATGTACCAGGTGTGTCCTTAATGTAAACTTAAAACTGTAGCATGAACATGTGCCCACCTAGTACAAAGATGCAAACAACTAATGCCTACTGTCCCTAATGTAACTAACTTAACATTTAAGTCATGTAGCCATGTCCTTAATGTAAACTAAAACTGTACATGTAACATTGCCAATGTCCTTATTGTAAAAACTAAACCTGTAACATGTAACATTGCCAGTTGGTCTTAATGTAAACTAAAACTGTTACATGTAAACAACAATGTGCCAGTGTCCTTAATGTAACTAACTGTACATGTAACATCGTCCAGTGTCCTTAATGTAAACTAAAAGTACTGTAACATGTAACATGTAAGTCACATGTGTCCTTAATGTAAACTAAACTGTACATGAACATGTGCCATGTCCTTAATGTAAACTAAACTGTAATGTAACATGTAGCCAAGATTGTCCTTAATGTAAAACAAACGTACATGTAACATGTGACCCATGTCCTTAATGGTAAACTAAAACCTGTACATTAACATGTGCCAGATGTCCTTAATGTAAACTAAACTGTACATGTAACATGTACCAGTTCCTTAATGTAAAACTACAACTTGTACAGTAACATGTTCGCCAGTGTCCTTAATGTAAATACAAACTGTACATGGTACATGTAGCCAGTGTCCTGTCTACTGTAAACTAAACGTGTACATTACATGTGCAGTTCCTTAATGTAAACTAAAAAAAACTAACATGTAACATGTAACCCAGTGTCCTTAATGTAAACCTAAACTGTACATGTAACAAATGTAACATGTGCCAGTGTCCTTAATGTAAACTAAAAACGCTAACATGTAACAGTGCCCGTGTCCTTAATGTAAACTAAAAACTGTAGGCATGTGTAATCTATGTACTCAATGTCCTTAATGTAAACTAAAATCTGTACATGTACACATGTGCCATGTGTCCTTAATGATCAACTAAACTGTACATGTAACATGTGTGCCAGTGTCCTTAATGTAAACTAAACTGTACATGTAACATGTGCCAATGTCCTTTAATGTAAACTAAACTGTACATGTAACATGTGCCAAGACCAAGTTGTCCTTAATGTAAACTAAACGTAAAAACAATGAACTGTGTGCCAGTGTCTTCTAATGTAGAAAAACTAAACTGTAACAGTAACAAGCTAATGAAATGAAGTCATGTACAAGTGTCCAAGCTTAATGTAAACTAAACTGTACATGTAACATGTGCCAGTGCCTTAATGTAACAAACATGTACATGTAACAGGATGCCAATTCCTTAATGTAAACTAAACTGTACATGTAACATGTGCCAATGTCCTTAATGTAAACTAAACTGTACATGTAACATGTGGCAGTGTCCTTGAATGTAAACTAAACTGTATCAGCTGTAACACTTACCAATGTCCTTAATGTAAACTAAAACTGTAGCATGTAACAGCATGTGCCAGTGTCCTTAATGTAAACATAAAACTGTACATGGACATGTGCCCGTGTCCTTAATGTAACTAAACTGTACATGTAAAATGTGCCAATGTCCTTAATGTAAACTAAATGTACATGTAACATGTACATGTTGATCCTTAAAAATGTAACTAACTGACATGTAACATGTACCATTTCTTAATGTAAACTAAACACTTCATCAAATGTACATGTAAGCATGTATCGGCAATGTCCTTAAGTAAACTAAATGTACATGTAACATGTCCATGTCATGAATGTAAACTAAAACTGTACATTTAAGTGCATGTCTGTCCATGTACCTTAATGTAAACTAAAACTGTACATGTAACATGTAGCTAATGTTCCTTAATGTAAACTAAACTGTACATGTACATGTGCCAATGTCCTTAATGTAAACTAAACTGTACATGTAACATGTACAGTGTCCTTAATGTAAACTAAACTTGTACATGTAACATGTGCCAATGTCCTTAATGTAAACTATAACTGTAACTGTAACATGTACGCAATGTCCTTAATCGTAAAACTAAACTGTACATGTACATGTACCAATGTTCCTTAATTAAACTAAACTGTACATGTAACATGTGCCAAGTGTCCTTAATGTAAACTAAAACTAAACTGTACAGTCATTGTAACATGTGCCAATGGTCCTTAATGTAACACTAAAACTGTACATGTAACATGTGCCAATGTCCTTAATGTACAAACTAAACTGTACAATGTAACATGTTATCAGTGTAAGTG
>JAACNH010001021.1:0-35013 GCA_019447015.1 Hymenochirus boettgeri | reverse complement strand
GCCAATGTCCTCGTACCGGTGAAACCACGTGCCTACATGTAACATGTGCCAAGTCCTTAATGTACAACTAAACTGTACATGTAACATGTGGACAATGTCCTTAATGTAAACTAAAACGTACATGTAACATGTACCAATGTCCTTAATGTAAACTAAACTGTACATGTAAATGTGCCATGTCCTTAAGTAATACTAAACTGTACATGTAACAAGTGCCAATGTCCTTAATTTGTAAACTAAACTGGTACATGTAACAGTGCCAATGTCCTTAATGTAACAATAAACTGTACATGTAAACATGTGCCAATGTCCTTAATGTAAACTAAACTGTACATGTAACATGTGCAAATGTCTAAATGTAAACTAAACTGTTAATGTAAACATGTGACCAATTGTCCTTAATGCTAAAACTAAACTGTACATGGAACATGTGCCAATGTCCTTAATGTAAACTAAAACTGTACATGTAAAATTGTGCAATGCCTTACACTTACACTGATAACATGTTACATGTACAGTTTAGTTTTACATTAAGGACATTGGCACATGTTACATGTACAGTTTTAGTTTACATTAAGGAACATTGGCACATGTTACAATGCATGTACAGTTTAGTTTTAGTTTACATTAAGGACACTGGTCACAGTTACATGTACAGTTTTTTAGTTTAATTAAGGAACATTGGTACATGTTACATGTACAGTTTAGTTTACATTAAGGACATTGCGTACATGTTACAGTTACAGTTTAGTTTACATTAAGGACATTGGCACATGTTAACATGTACAGTTTAGTTTACTTAAGGACACTGTACATGTTACATGTACAGTTTAGTTTACATTAAGGACATTGGACATGTTACATGTACAGTTTAGTTTACATTAAGGAACATTAGCACATTGTTACATGTACAGTTTTAGTTTACATTAAGGACATTGGCACAGTCATGCACTTACAATGTACAGTTTTAGTTTACATTAGTGACATGGTACATGTTACATGTACAGTTTAGTTTACTTAAGGACATTGCCGATACATGTTACATGTACAGTTATGAAGTGTTTAGTTTACATTAAGGAATGGTACATGTTACATGTACAGTTGTTACTTTTTAAGGACACAATGTACATGTTACATGTACATTTAGTTTACATTAAGGACATTGGCACATTTACATGTACAGTTTATGTTACATTAAGGACACTGGCACATGTTCCATGTACAGTTTATGTTTACATTAAGGACACTGGCACATCTTGTTACATGCTACAGTTTAGTTACATTAAGGACATTGGTCACAGTGTTACAGGCTGATACAGTTTAGTTTACATTAAGGACACTGCAATGTTACATGTACAGTTTAGTTTACATTAAGGACATTGGCACATGTTACATGTACAGTTTAGTTTACATTAAGGAATTGGACAGTCCGATGTTCATGTACATTTAGTTTACATTAAGCACTGGACAGTTACATGTCAGTTTGTTTACATTAAGCATTGGACACTTGTTACATGCTTCATTTCATTGCTTGTTACCTGTTACAGTTTAGTTTTTACATTAGAGACACTGGCACACCAGTTCATCTGTTTTGTACGTTTAGTTTACATTAAGGAAACTTGGTCATGGACATGCTTACATGTACAGTTTAGTTTACATTAAGAGACATTGGCACATGTTACATGTACAGTTTAGTTTACATTAAGGACATGGACACATGTTACATGTACAGTTTAGGTTGACATCATTAAGGACACATGGACATGTTGACATGTTACAGATTTTAGTTTACATTAAGGACATTGAGTACATAGTTACATTAACATGCCTACAGTTTTTAGTTTACATTAAGGACACGTGGCAACTGTTACATGTTACGCGTTTTTAGTTTACATTAAGGACACTGGCACATGTTCATTTGTTACATGTACAGTTTAGTTTACATTAAGGACACTCCGGTACATGTTACATGTTACGCTTTTTTTAGTTTACATTAAGGACACTGCACATGTTAATGTACTACGTTTAGTTTACATAAGGACACTTGGCTCACATTGTTACCATGTACGAGTTTGTATTTACATTAAGGACACTGGCGAATCATGTTACTGTACAAGTTAGTAGTTTACATTAAGGACTTGGTACATGTTACATGTACAGTTTAGTTTACATTAAGGACATTGGCACATGTTAATGTACATGTTTTAGTTTACCATTAAGGACATGGTACATGTTACATGTACGTTTTGTTTTACATTAAGGAATTTGGCTCATGTTACATTACAGTTTTAGTTTACATTAAGGACATCTGGCACATGTTACATGTACAGTTTAGTTTACATTAAGGACACATGTGCTACATTGTTACATGTTACATGTATTTTAGTTTACATTAAGGACACTGGTACGATGTTTACATGTACAGTTAGTTACATTAAGGACACTGGCACATTTGTTTACATGTACCAGTTTTAGTTTACATTAAGGACCATGGCAATGTCACATGTTACAGTTTAGTTTTTACATTAAGGACATTGGCACATGTTACATGTACAGTTTTTAGTTTACATTAAGGACATTGGTACAGACTTAAATGTTAAGTTAGTTACATTAGGGACAGAGGACATTAATTGTTGCATCTTTGACTAGGTGGGCACATGTTCATGTACAGTTTTAAGTTTACATTAAGGCACACACCTGGTACATGTTTACATGTACAGTTTTTAGTTTTACATTAGACATTGGCACATGTTACATGTACGTTTTAGTTTACATTAAGGATAAAGGACACTTGGTCACATGTACATGTACAGTTTAGTTTACATTAAGGACATTGTACATGTACATGTACAGTTAGTTAAAGCATTAAGGACATTGGCACACATGTACTGTACAGTTTAGTTTACATTAAGGACATTGGACATGTTACATGTACGTTAGTTTTACATTAAGGACATGGTCACTGTTACATGTACAGTTTAGTTTACATTAAGGACATGGCACATTGTACATGTACGTTAGTTTACATTAAGGACACTGGCACATGTACATGTACAGTTTAGTTTTTACATTAAGGCACTGGCACGATGTTACATGTACGTTTAGTTTACATTAAGGACACTGGCACATGTTACATGTACAGTTTAGTTTACATTAAGGACATGGCACATGTTACATGTACGTTTAGTTTACATAAGGACATTGGCACATGTTACATGTAAGTTTAGTTTACATTAAGGACATTGCGTACATGTTACATGTACAGTTTTAGTTTAATAAGACACTGGCACATGTTACAGTACAGTTTAGTTTACATTAAGGACTGGTACATGTTACATGTACAGTTTAGTTTACATTAAGGACTGGCACATGTTAATGTACAGTTAGTTACATTTTAAGGACACTGGCACATGTTACATGTCATTAGTTTAGTTTACATTAAGGACATGGCACATGTTACATGTACAGTTTAGTTTACATTAAGGCAATTGGCACATGTACATGATACAATGTTAGTTTACATTAAGGACATTGGCACATGTTACATGTACAGTTTTAGTTTACATTAAGGACATTGGACATGTTACATGTACAGTTTAGTTACATTAAGGACATTGGCACATGTACATGTACAGTTTAGTTTACATTAAGGACATTGGCACATGTTACATGTACAGTTTAGTTTTACATTAAGGACATTGCACATGTTACATGTCACAGTTTAGTTTACATTAAGGACATTGGCACATGTTACATGTACAGTTTTAGTTTCATTAAGGACATTGGACATGTTACATGTACAGTTTAGTTTACATTAAGGACACTTGGCACATGTTACATGTACAGTTTAGTTTACATTAAGGACATGGACATGTTACATGTACAGTTTAGTTTACATTAAGGACATTGGCTACATGTACATGTACAGTTTAGTTTACATTAAGGACATTGGACATGTTACATGTACAGTTTAGTTTACATTAAGGACCTGGCACATGTTACATGTACAGTTTATTTTAGTTTACTATTAAGGACACATGGCACATGTACATGTACAGTTTAGTTTACATTAAGGACATGGACATGTTACATGTACAGTTTAGTTTACATTAGGACACTGGACATGTTACATGTACAGTTTAGTTTACATTAAGCGATCTTGCACATGTTACATGTACAGTTTAGTTTTACATTAAGGAACTGGCACATGTTACATGTACAGTTTAGTTTTACATTAAGGACACTTGGCACATGTTACATGTACAGCTTTTAGTTTACATTAAGGGACACTTGGCACATGTTACATGTACAGTTTAGTTTACATTAAGGACCTGGCACATGTTACATGTACAGTTAGTTTACATTAAGGACATGGACATGTTACATGTACGTTTTAGTTACATTAATGACACTGGTACATGTTACATGTACAGTTTAGTTTACATTAAGGACATGGCACATGTTACATGTACAGTTTAGTTTACATTAAGGACACTGGCTACATGTTACATGTACAGTTTAGTTTACATTAAGGACACTGGCACATGTTACATGTACAGTTTAGTTTACATTAAGGACATTGGTACATGTTACTGTACAGTTTAGTTTTACATTAGGACACTGGCACATGTTACAGTACAGTTTAGTTTACATTAAGGACACTGGCACATGTTACATGTACGTTTAGTTTACCATTAAGGACACTGGGACATGTTACATGTACAGTTTAGTTTACATTAGGACACTGGCACATGTTACATGTACAGTTTAGTTTACATTAAGGACACTGGTACATGTTACATGTAAGGTTTAGTTTACATTAAGCGACACTGGCACATGCTTACATGTACGGTTTTAGTTTACATTAAGGACACTGGTACATGTTACATGTACGGTTTAGTTACATTAAGGACCACTGGCTACATGTTAACATGTACAGTTTAGTTTACAATTAAGGACACGTGCTACATTGATTACATGTACAGTTTAGTTTACATTAAGGACATCTGGTACTGTTACATGTAGTTTAGTTTTACACTAAGGACACTGGACTCACATGTTACATAGTTTTCGTTACTGTTGTTGTTCATTTCAGTGTGAGTCACCTCCTTACCTGGAGCTCCCCCTAGTGGTGAAGAAAGAGGAGGACAGGATTCGTCCGTGATGTAAATGATGGCGACGGGAAGAAGGAAGATGAAGGTTTGTCTGTGGGCAGGGTGGTACAGGGGGATACATCACAATATAAGGAAGTTCCAGATAAGTGTTTATACCATCACAGGGTCACTGAGGGATACAATGGCAATACACAATAGAAACTATGAACTGTTCTGATTGGTCATCGTCCCATCTGTAGACCTGACAGCACCATCTACTGGGGACAAATGGAATGACATTTTACAGAGAATTCCATAATAGGAACACAGGTGGATTAAGGTGCCATACACTATTATTACAATTTAAACCGACCCATCATTGATAGACAGATGTTACAATGTTTAATTCAATTTGGTTGGTGATTATTGTTGAATGTCGTCCATTGTGAGGTTACATTAACTTTTTAATCGGATCTCCAAAAGAAAACACACAGTAATTTTACCAATCGATATAATGATCTAATGTCACTTAATAAGATCGGCCAATCAAGGGAAATGTCGGTTTTGTACATAAAATCGGCCTAATGTATGGTCACTTTTAGATCACTGTTGGTGCTGCCATGGTGCTTGCTTTCCAAAACACTTGAAACAACCTTGTGTGTGTGCACGTTCTGGCCCCTGGGAATGTTCTAGACGTAGATTGTAGATATGATTGTAGATGAATAAGTCATGTGATCAGATTGATTGACCCTTTTCCTTCTATTTCCCCAAGAGAGAAACCCAAGGGGTAACATCTCCCTTGCCCCCTGATTGGACCTGATGAGGAGGTGGCAGGTTTGTGTTTAGCCAGGCCGACCTGCCTTCCCAATACTCCTTAGAAAACTCCATGGAGCTTCAACGGTACCTGACCCACCCAGCCCTATGCTGAGGGACCCTCGAGGCCGAATCGCAGTGAGTTTGACAGAGGGCTCTATGAAAACTACAGCATGCGTAGCAAGCAGGCGTATGCTCATCTAGGGAGAGAAGCGCTACAGGTGCACAGACTGCGGGAAAGGATTCACCAGGAATTCTCCATCTCTCAAGAAGGTTCCAACTCTCCAAGAGAATTACCGGGGCGTCCATTCAAGTGCAATGAGTGTGAGAAACAATCAGCGAGAACTCGCACCTCACGGTCCACCTGCGCGTGCACTCGGGTGAAAGCGGTTACAAGTGCAGTACGTGTGAGAAAAGCTTTAGTGAAACACTCAACTCATTGTCCACAAGCGAATACACACAGGGAGAAACCTTACAAGTGCCAGAATGTGCATGTGTTTCAGCCAACACTCCAGCTTAGTGCGCCACCGCAGAAACACTCTGGTCCGGCCCCCGTACCGTACAAACGTCCCAGTGTGAGAAACATTTAGCAAAGGGCCACCTGAGTAACCATATCAGGACCCCCACACAGGAGAGAGACCCTACAAGTGCAACGAGATGTGGAAATGCTTCAGCGAGCACTCACACCTTACAGACATCAGAAAACACACACTGGGGGAGAAACCATACACCTGCCATTTATGTCACAAGAGCTTCAGTAAATCTCCAATCTAAAAGCCCATCATCAAGATCCACACCGGTTTACAGACCGTACATGTGCTCCCAATGCGGCAAAATGTTTCACGCAACCATTCCACCTTAGTCCGGCACCAGAGGGTCCACACGGGTAAAATGGGCTCTTTTGGGGTCGATGCCTCGGACTCCACTGAGACAAACCAAGACTGCATTATTTCTAAAGCCGACCGAATCTGCGGGGAAATGAACCATTAGACGGGTCTTTCTGCCCCCGGTAGGACTGGACCATGTGAGGTGGATTGCTAACTCCCCATAGGTAGACAGACCTGTGTCTGGGGTCTTGTACATCGTTATGAGATTTTCATGTAATATTTATTATTGTTATGACACCGCTCGTTATTTATAGGGATGGATTAAATGGCGGTCAAGGGACCACTCAGCCATGTAACAAAACACCTCCACATGAACAATCTTATCTGTCACCAGCCCCAACACTTCAATGTACCCTGCACCTTTCCTCGAAACCCCCTGCTATCCCCAGCCTGCACAGGAAACCCCATTGAGCAATCATCTTTGCTGGCAGGCAGATGTGGTAGAGTAGAATCCTGTGGTAGTGGACAAGCCCTTGATCAAACAGGTATTAAGGTAGTTTTAGCAATGTGATAAACACGGCGATCAGATCCTATTTCACATTATTATTACTGTGTATTTCCCCTTTAACTTCCGTAGGACGTAGAGGTCTTGTTCTATAGTGAATTCAGATAAATAACCACCAAACACTTAAACCCCGACAGGGGATATGAAAGGCTACGCATGGCCTTAACCAGAACAGCAGGCGCCGAGTAAAGAGCACAGAACTATACTAACCTGAAAAACCTGAGTCCATCTCTCATTTCATTTTCCTCTCCCAGTTACTGGAAATTCTCTCTCTTTCCAGTTTTAGGTGTTAGAAAGGGGTCACCGATCAAACCACAAGTACACACTTACCTATCGCCAACAATGCCAGGATCCACGGCTAGAGCTAGCAAGATATTGTCCTTGTATAAAGAGGGGAATGGAATCAAGAGAGAAAAATATTATTCTCCCTCTTTACAAGGCACTGGTAAGGCCTCATTTGGAATATTGTGCAGTTTTGGAATCCATATACAAAGGGACATCTTGGAAATTAGAATTGCAGGCAGTTCAGAGAAGGGCAAGTAAATTAATAAGGGAATGGAGGGGCTTGAATATGCAGATTAGACAAGTTAGGGCTGTTTACATTGGAGAAGCGGCGGTTGCGTGGGACATGATAACCTTATACAAATATATTAATGGCCCATACAATGACTCTCTGGTGCATTGTTCACTAATAGGTCATATCAGAGGACTCGTGGACATCCTTTAAGGTTGGAAGAAAAGAAGTTTCATCTTCAGGTTAGGAGAGGTTTCTTTAAGTGAACGTGGAAGTGAAACTGTGGAACTGTCTTCCAGCGGAGGTGGTAATGGCAAGTTCATTGATAACTTTAAAAAGGCCTGGATAAGTTTAAAACTAAAAAATATTGAGAATTACTGTATTAATGCATATAGATCTGGTTGATCCCAGGGATACTTTCCGATTGCCGTTTGGAGTCAGGAAGGAATTTTCCCCCCCCTTTTTTAGCTGGGGTTTTTTGCCTTCCTCTGGATCAACTGTTAGGTAGGGTTAAAAAAAAAAAAAGGGAATAGGTTGGACTTGATGGCGAATGTCTTTATTCAACCTTAATTACTATGTTTACTACTAAGAGGGCTGCATTATTCAACACAGGGCCACATAATCATTGTGGGTCGATAGAAGAGGGCTACACATGGTCAACACAGGGCCACGTAATTGTGGGTGAGTAGAAGAGGGCTGCAATGGTCAAACAGGGCCATGTAATTATTGTGGGTCAGTAGAAGAGCTGCAATGGTCAAACACAGGGCCACGCTAATCATTGTGGGTCAGTAGAAGAGCTGCAATGGTCAAACACAGGGCCACGTAATCATTGCGGGTCAGTAGAAGAGAACTGCAATGGTCAAACATGGCCACGTAATCATTGTGGGTCAGTAGAAGAGAGCTGCAATGGTCATCAAACATGGTCACGTAATCATTGTGGGTCAGTAGAAGAGGGCTGCAATGGTCAAACACAGGGCCACGTAATCATTGTGGGTCAGTAGAAGAGGGCTGCAATGGTCAAACAGCCACGTAATCATGTGTGGTGAGTAGAAGAGGGCTGCAATGGTCAAACATAGGGCCACTAATCATTGTGGGTCAGTAGAAGAGGGCTGCAATGGTCAAACATAGCCACGTAATCATTGTGGGTGAGTAGAAGAGGGCTGCAATGGTCAAACACAGGGCCACATAATCATTGTGGTCAGTAAAGGGAGCTGCAATGTTCAAACACGGCCACGTAATCATTGTGGGTCAGTAAAAGAGCTGGGCTGCAATGGTCAAATACAGGGCCACGTAATCATTGTGGGTCAGTAGAGAAGAGGGCTGCAGGGAGCTGCAATGTTCAAACACGCCACGTAATCATTGTGGGTGAGTAGCAGAGGGCGCAATGTTCAACACGGTCACGTAATCATTGTGGGTGAGTAGAAAGAGGGCTGCAATGGTCAACAGAGGGCCACATAACATTGTGGGCGAGTATAAGAGGGCTGCAATGGTCAAACACAGGGCCACTAATCATTGGTGGGTGAGTCAGAGAACTGCAATGGTCAAAACAGGGCCATGTAATCATTGTGGGTCAGTAGAGAGGGCTGCAATGGTCAAAACACGGGCCACCTAATTGTGGGTGAGTAGCAGAGGTCTGCAATGGTCAAAAACAGGGCCATGTAATCATTGTGGGCGAGTAGAAGAGGGCTGCAATGGTCAAACACAGGGCCACCTAATTGTGGGTGAGTAGCAGAGGGCTGCAATGGTCAAACCCACGGCCATGTAATCATTGTGGGCGAGTAGAAGAGGGCTGCAATGGTCAAACACAGGGCCACGTAATCATTGTGGTTCAGTAGAAGAGGGCTGCAATGGTCATTATAATCTAGATATGTGACTGAGGATGGTCTCGCAATCTGGCTCTGTAAATAATATTTTAGAGAGTCAGTAGAAGAGAGTGTTCGTGCCTAAGTACGCCTCCACTCCGCGTACATTGTTGAGGCATCCAGTATTCTAACGCACACGTGACAGGCGCTGAGCAGAAATTGCTCATGTCAGGCGCTGTGGGAGTAGCAGAGTGCTGGCACCTCCGGCCAGATAGTGCGCAGTCAACACGATGGGCGTGGGCTCGGAGTGCCGCGCAATTTAAGCGTCGGAGCAATGCGGAAGGCAAAGCGTGGACACGTACTGTGTCACTGTAATCATTGGGGTGAGTAGCAGAGGGCTGCAATGGTAAAAGGGCCACGTAATCATTGGGGTGAGTAAAAGAGGGCTGCAATGGTCAAACAGAGGGCCATAATTGTGGGTGAGTAGCAGAGGGCTGCAATGGTCAAACACGGCCATGTATCATTGTGGGCGAGGAAGAGGGCTGCAATGGTCAAACACAGGGCCACGTAATCATTGTGTAGTCGAAGAGCGAGCTGCAATGGTCATTATAATCTAGATATGTGACTGAGGATGGTCTCGCAATCTGGCTCTGTAAATAAATATTTTAGTAGAGAGATCGTCAGTAGAAGAGAGGTGATTACAGTCAAACACGTAATGGGTCCAGACTCACAATGAGTTGGGGTGAGTAGCAGAGGCCTGCAATGCTTAAACACAGGGCCATGTCATCATTGTGGGTGAGTAAAAGAGGGCAGCATGGTCAAAAACAGGGCCACGTAATTGTGGGTGAGTAGCAGAGGACTGCAATGGTCAAAAACAGGGCCTTGTAATCATTGTGGGCAGTAGAAGAGGGCTGCATTGGTCAAACACAGGGCCACATAATCATGTGGGCGAGTAGCAGAGGGCTGCATGGTCATTATAATCTAGATATGTGACTGAGGATGGTCTCGCAATCTGGCTCTGTAAATAAATATTTTAGTAGAGTCAGTAGAAGAGAGCTGTATGTAACAGTCAAACACAGGGCCACGTAAATTGTGGGTGAGTAGCAGAGGCCTGCAATGGTCAAAACAGGGCCTTGTAATCATGGGTGAGTAGCAGAGGGCGCTGCTGCAATGTTAAAAATGGTCACGTAATCATTGTGGGTGAGTAAAAGAGGGCTGCAATGGTCAAACAGAGGGCACATAATTGTGGGTGAGTAGCAGAGGGCTGCAATGGTCAAACCCACGGCCATGTAATCATTGTGGGCGAGTAGAAGAGGGCTGCAATGGTCAAAACACAGAGGCCACGTAATCATGTGGGGTGAGTAGAAGAGGGCTGCAATGGTAATTATAATCTAGATATGTGACTGGAGGATGGTCTCGCAATCTGGCTCTGAAATAAATATTTTGTAGGAGTCAGTAGAAGAGGCTGTAAAGTCAAACACAGAGCAACGTAATCATTGTGGGTGAGTAGCAAGGGCTGCAATGGTCTAAACAGCGGCCACGTCATCATTGTGGGTGAGTAGTAAAAGAGGCCACGACATTGTGGGGTGAGTAGCAGAGGACTGCAATGGTCAAAAACAGGGCCTGTAATCATTGTGGGCAGTAGAAGAGGGCTGCAATTGGTCAAACACAGGGCCACATAATCATTGTGGGCGAGTAGCAGAGGGCTGCAATGGTCAAACAGAGGGCCACATACATTGTGGGTGAGTAGCAGAGGGCTGCATGGTCACCCAGGGCCACGCTAATCATGTGGGTGAGTAGAAGGGACGCTATAGTCAAAAAAAGGGCCAGTAATCATGTGGGCGAGTAGAAGAGGGACTGTAATGGTCAAAACAGGGCCAGTAATCATTGTGGGTGAGTGAAGAGGACTGCAATGGTCAAAAACGGCCACGTAATCATTGTGGGTGAGTAGAAGGGGGCTGCAATGGTCAAAACAGGGCCCACGTAATCATTGTGGGTGAGCACAAGAGGACTGCAATGGTCAAACACAGGGCCACGTAATCATTGTGGGTGAGTAGCAGAAGACTGCAATGGTCAAAACAGGGCCACGTAATCATTGTGGGCGAGTAGAAGAGGGCTGCATGGTCAAACAGGCCACGTAATCATTGTGGGTCAGTAGAAGAGAGGGCTGCAATGGTCAAACACGGGCCATGTAATCATTGTGGGTCAGTAGAAGAGGCTGAATGGTCAACACAGGGCCACGTAATCATTGTGGGTCAGTAGAAGAGGGCTGCATATTCAAACACAGGGCCACCTAATCATTTTGGGTCAGTAGAAGAGGCTGCATGATGGTCAAACACAGGCCACTAATCATTGTGGGTCAGTAGAAGAGGGCTGCAATGATGGTCAAACATAGGGCCACATAATCATTGTGGGTCAGTAGAAGAGGGCTGCAATGGTCAAACACAGGGCCACTTAATCATTGTGGGTGAGTAGAAGAGGGCTGCAATGGTCAACACGGCCACTAATCATGTGGGTGGTAGAAGAGGGGCTGCAATGGTAAACAGGCCACGTATCTTGTGGGCGAGTATAAGAGGGCTGCAATGGTCAAACATAGAGCCACGTAATCATTGTGGGTGAGTAGAAGAGGGCTGCAATGGTCAAACATAGGGCCACGTAATCATTGTGGGTGAGTAGAAGAGGGTTGCAATGGTCAAACACGGCCACATAATCATTGTGGGTGAGTAAAAGAGGGCTGCAATGGTCAAACACGGCCACGTAATTGTGGGGGTAGCAGAGGACTACAATGGTCAAAAACGGCCACATAATCATTGTGGGCGAGTAGAAGAGGGCTGTAATGGTCAAACACAGGGCCACGTAATCATTGTGGGCGAGTAAAGAGGGCTGCATTGGTCAAACACAGGGCCACATAATCATTGTGGGTGAGTAGAAGAGGGCTGCATTGGTTAAACACAGGGCCACGTCCACTAATCATTGTGGGCGAGTAGAAGAGGACTGCAATGGTCAAAACAAGACCACGTAATCATTGTGGGTGAGTAGCAGAGGTCTGCAATGGTTAAACAGCCACGTAATCATTGTGGGTGAGTAAAAGAGGGCTGCAATGGTTAAACACAGGGCCACGTAATTGTGGGGAGTAGAGGGACTGCAATGGTCAAAATGGCCACGTAACATTGTGGGTGAGTAGAAGAGGGCGGCAATGGTCAAACAACAGGGCGCGTAATCATTGTGGGTCAGCAGAAGAGAGCTGCAATGGTCAAACACAAGGCCACATAAGTATATGGGTTAGTAAAAGAGAGCTGCAAGGATGGGCAAACATAGGGCCACGTAATCATTGTGGGTGAGTAGAAGAGGGCTGCAATGGTCAAACACAGGGCCACATAATCATTGTGAGTAGAAGAGGGCTGCAATGGTCAAACACAGGGCCATATAATCATTGTGGGTCAGTAGAAAGGGCTGCATATGTAAAACAGGGCCAATAATTGTGGGTCAGTAGAAGAGGGCTGCAATGGTCAACGGTCACGTAATCATTGTGGGTCATTAGAGAGCTGCAATGGTCAAACACAGGGCCGCGCTAATCATTGTGGGTTGAGTAGAAGAGGGCTGCAATGGTCAAACACGGCCACGTAATCAATTGTAACTAAGTAGAGAGGACTGACTATAGTAAAACAGGGCCACATAATCATTGTGGGCGAGTAGAGAGACTGCATTGGTCAAACACAAGGCCACATATCATTGTGGGTGAGTAGAAGAGCTGCTGGTCAACAGAGCCACGTAATCATGTACTAAGTAAATAGGACTGCATAGTCAAACACAGGGCCATTAATATTGTGGGCGAGTAGAAGGGGACTGCAGGTCAAACACAGGCCACGTAATCATTGTGGTGAGTGTATAGAAGAGCTGCAATGGTCAAACACAGGGCCACGTAATCATTGTGGGTCAGTAAAGAGCTGCAATGGTCAAATACAGGGCCACATAATCATTGTGGGTCAGTAGAAGAGAGCTGCAATGGTCAAACATGGCACATAATCATTGTGGGTAGTAGAGAGAGCTGCAATGGTTAAACATGGCCACGTAATCATTGTGGGTCAGTAGAAGAGAGCTGCAATGGTCAACATAGGGCCACGTAATCATTGTGGGTGAGTAAGAAAGGGCTGCAAGGTCAACACAGGGCCACGTAATCATTGTGGGTGAGTAGCAGAAGACTGCACTGGTCAAAAAGGGCCATTGCTAATCATTGTGGGTGAGTAGAAGAGGGCTGCAATGGTCAAACAAGGGCCACGTAATCATTGGGTGAGTGAAAAGGGCTGCAATGGTCAAAACAGGGCCTTGTAATCATTGTGGGCGAGTAGAAGAGGGCTGCAAGGTCAAACACGGCCACGTATCATGTATAAGTAGAAGAGGAGCTGCATAGTCAACACAGGGCCACATAATCATTGTGGGCGAGTAGAAGAGGACTGCATGGTCAAACACAAGGCCACATAATCATTGTGGGTGAGTAGAGAGGAGGGCTGCAATGGTCAAACACGGCCACGTAATTGTGGGGAGTACGAAGAGGCTGCAATGAGTCAAACAGGCCATGTAATCATTGTGGTGAGTAGAAGAGGGTGCAATGGTCAAACACAGGGCCACGTAATCATTGTGGGTGAGTAGAAGAGGGCTGCAATGGTCAAACACGGCCACGTAATTGTGGTGAGTAGCAGAGGACTACAATGGTCAAAAACGGCCACATAATCATTGTGGGCGAGTAGAAGAGGGCTGTAATGGTCAAACACAGGGCCACGTAATCATTGTGGGTGAGTAGAAGAGGGCTGCATTGGTCAAACACAGGGCCACATATCATTGTGGGTGAGTAGAAGAGGGCTGCAGAGTTAACACAGGGCCACGTAATCATTGTGTGGTGAGTAGAAGAGACTGCAATGGTCAAACACGACCACGTATCATTGTGGGTGAGTAGAAGAGGGCTGCAGATGGATCAACACAGGGCCACCTAATCATTGTGGGTCGTAGAAGAAGGCTGCAATGGTCAACAGGCCACGTAATCATTGTGGGTGAGTAAAAGAGGCTGCAATGGTATAAACACCGGCCACATAATTGGGCGTGGTAGTAGCAGAGGACGTGCAATGGTCAAATGGCCACGTAATATTGTGGGTGAGTAAAGAAGAGGCGGCAATGGTCAAACACAGGCCGCTAATCATTGTGGGTCAGTAGAAGAGAGCTGCAATGGTCAAACACAAGGCCACAATTATATGTGTTAGTAGAAAGGAGCTGCAAGATGGCAAACATAGGGCCACGTAATCATTGTGGGTGAGTAAGAAGAGGGCTGCAATGGTCAAACACAGGCCACGTAATCATTGTGAGTAGAAGAGGGCTGCAATGGTCAAACACAGGGCCATATAATCATTGTGGGTCAGTAGAAGAGGCTGCATTATTTAAACAGGGCCACATAATTGTGGGTCAGTAGAAGAGGGCTGCAATGGTCAAACGGTCAGTAATCATGTGGGTCAGTAGAAGAGACTGCAATGGTAAACACAGGCCGCCGTAATCATTGTGGGTGAGTAGAAGAGGCGACCTCTGCAATGGTCAAACACGGCCACGTAATCAATGTACTAAGTAAAGAGGACTGCTATAGTCAAACAGGGCCACATAATCATTGTGGGGAGTAGAAGAGGACTGCATTGGTCAAACAAAGGCCACATAATCATTGTGGGTGAGTAGAAGAGGGCTGCAATGGTCAAACACAGGCGCTACGTAATCATTGTGGGTCAGTAAAGAGCTGCAATGGTCAAAACAGGGCCACGTAATCATTGTGGGTCGTAGATAGAAAAGAAGAGCTTGCAAATGGTTCAAACAGGGCCACTAATCATTGTGGTAGTAGAGAAGAGAGCTGCAATGGTCAAACATGGCACTGGCCCTATGTTTGCCCATCCTTGCAGCTCTCTTTTACTAACCCATATAAATTATGTGGCCTTGTGTTTGACCATTGCAGCTCTCTTCTACTGACCCACAATGATTACGCGGCCCTGTGTTTGACCATTGCCGCCCTCTTCTACTCACCCACAATAGTTACGTGGCCATTTTGACCATTGCAGTCCTCTGCTACTCACCCACAATTATGTGGCCCTGTGTTTAACCATTGCAGCCCTCTTTTACTCACCCACAATGATTACGTGGCTGTTTAACCATTGCAGACCTCTTCTACTCACCCACAATGATTACGTGGCCCTGTGTTTAACCAACGTTGAAACGTGTGGGCAACTGTCTTCCAGCGGAGGTTGTAATGGTCAAGTCATTGAATAACTTTTAAAAAAGGTCCTGGAATAAGTTTCTAAAAACTACAAAGATATGTGAGAAAATTACTGGTATTATGCATCTAATATCAGGTTGATCATGGATACTTTTTCCAGATTGCCCCTTTTGGAGCAGGAAGGAATTTTCCTCCCTTTTCCCCCCCCCCTTTTTAGCTTGGGTTTTTTTTTGCGCGTTTCCTGGATAAGCGGTTAGGTGTGGGTTAAAAAAACAAAATGGAATAGGTTGGACTTTAATGGACGACTGTCTTTGATTATTCAACCTAATTACGATGTTACTTTACTATAAAGTGGCTGCATTTATATCAAACACAGTGCCACATAATCCATTTGGGTCTCATAGAAGAGGCACAATGGTCAAACACACAGGAGGGCCACGTAATTGTGGGTTGAAGAGAAGAGGGCTGCAATGGTCAACAGGGGTGCCAGTAATTATTGTGGGTCAGGATAAGAAAAGCTGCATGGTCCAACACACAGGGCCACGTAATCATTGTGGGTCAGTAGATAAAGAGCTGCAAAATGGGTCAAAACACAGGGCCACGTAATGCATTGCGTGTCAGTATAAGAGAACTGCAAGTGGTCAAACATGGGCACGGTATCATTTGTGGTCATTAGAAGAGAGCTGCAAGGTCAAACATGTCACGTAACTACATTTTGGTCAGTAGAAGAGGGCTGCAATGGTCAAACAGCAGGGCCAGTAATCATTGTGGGTCAGTAGAAGAGGCTGCAAATGGTCAAACAGCCACGTAATCATTGTGGTGAGTAGAAGCGGGGCCTGCAAGTCCACACAAGGGGCCATTAATCATTTGTGGGCCAGTAAAGAGGGCGCATGGTCAACATAGCCCTGTAATCCCCATTGTGGGTAGTAGAAGAGGGCTGACAATGGTCAAACACATGGGCCCCATATCATTGTGGGTCAGTAAACAGGAGCTGCAATGTCAACACGCCACGTAATCATTTGTGGCGTCAGTTAAACAGAGGGCTGCAAAATGGTCAAATACAAAAGGGGCCACGTAATCATTGTGGGGGTCATTAGACGGGAGGGCTGCAGGAGCTGCCAAATGTCAAACAACAAAAGAAACACGGCCACTATCATTGTGGGTGAGTACAGTAGGCTGCATGTTCAAAACAACGGTCACGTACTCATTGTGGGTTAGTAGAAGAGGGCTGCAATGGTCAAACAGAGGGCCACATAAGCATTGTGGGATGATTATAGAGGAGGCTTCAATGGTCAAACACATCCAACTAAGGGGCCACGTAAGCATTTTTGTGGGGTGAGTAAGCAGAGAAACTGCAATGGGTCAAAAACAGGCCCATGTATCATTGTGGGTCAGTAGAGGGTAGCTGGCACTGGTCAAACACAGGCCCCTAATTGTGGGTGAGTGCAGAGGTCTGCAAAATTGGTCAAAAACAGGGGCCATGTAACATTGTGGCGAGTATAAGAGGGCTGCAATGGTCACAACACAGGGCCACCTAAGGGTGGGTGAGTAGGCAGGAGAGGGCTGCAATGGGTCAAACCCACGGCCATGTAATCATGTGGGCGAGTAGAAAGGGCTGCAATGGGTCAAACACGTGGGCCCCGTAATCATTGTGGTTCAGGTAGAAGAGGGGCTGCAAAAATGGTCAATTATAATCTAAGATATGTGACTGATGATGGTCTCTCGCATCTTGCTTCTGGTAAATAAATAATTTTAGGTGGAGGTCGAGAATAATCTGTAACAGTCAAAACACACAGGGCCAAGCAGATTGTGGGGAGTAGCAAGGACTGCAATGGTCAAAAACAGGGCCTTGTAAAGTCATTGGTGGGTGAGTAAGCAGAGGGCTGCAATGGTTGAAAAATGGGTCCCCGTAATCATTGTGGGTGAGTAACAGAGGGCTGCAATGGTCAACAGAGGGCCACATATTGTGGGGTGAGTAGCAAGGGCTGCAATGGGGTCAACCCACGGCCATGTATCTTGTGGGCAGTAGAGAGGGCTGCAATGGTCAACACAAGGGCACGTAACAATTGTGTTCAGTAGAAGAAGAAGAACGCTGCAAATGGTCATTATAATCACTAGATATGTGACTGCAGGATGGGTCTCGTCATCTGGCTCTGTAAATAAATAGTTTAGAGATCAGTAGAAGAGAGTGTAAAACAGTCAAACACAAAACACACCAGTGCCACCTGTAATTGTGGGTAGTAGCAGAGGGGCTGCAAATGGCTAAACACCAACAGGGCCACGGCATCATTGTGTTGTGAGTAAATAGGGCAGCAAATGGTCAAAAACATGGCCCACTTAAATTGTGGGGTGAGTAGGCAGCGGACTGCAATGGTAGGGTCAAAAACAAGGGCCTTGTAAATCAGTGTGGTAGTAGAAGAGGGCTGGCCCATGGTCAAACACAGAACACAAGTGCCACATAATCATTGTGGGCGAGTAGCAGAGGGCTGCAAATGGTCATTATAAATCTAGAGATTGACTGAGGATGGTCTCGGCAATCTGGCTTCTGTAAATAAATTTTTTAGTAGAGTCAGTAGAAGAGAGCTGTAACAGTCAACACCGGTCCACGTAATTGTGGTTGAGTTAGTTCAGAGGCCTGCAATGGTCAAGAAACAGGGCCTTGTAAATCATTTTGGGTGAGGTAGCAGAGGTCTGCAATGGTTTAAAAAATGGTCACAGTAATCATTGTGGGTGAAGAAAAGGGGCTGCAATGGTCAAACAAGGCCACATAATTGTTGGTATAGAGAGGGTCTGCAATGGTCAACCCACGGCCATGTAATCATTGTGGGGAGTAGAAAAAGAGGGCTGCAATGTCCAAAACACAGTGCCACGTAATCATTGTGGGTGAGTAGAAGAGGGCTGCAAAAGGTCATTAATAATCTATATATGTGACTGAGGATGGTCTCGCAATCTGGCTCTGTAAATAAATATTTTAGTAGATCATTAGAAGAGAGCTGTAAACATTCAAACACAGAGCAACGTAATCATTGGTGGGTGAGTAAGCAGAGGGCTGCCATGGCTAAACACAAACGGGCCACGGTCATCATTGTGGGTGAGTAAAAGAGGGCCACTTAATTGTGGGTGAGTTCAGAGGACTGCAATGGTCAAAAACAGGAGGGCCTTGTTAATCATTGTGGGGTCAGTAGAATAAGGGCTTCATTGGTCAAACACAAGGGCCACATAATCATTGTGGGCGGAGTAGCCATAGGGCTCAATGGTCAAACGCGGGCCAACATAATTGTGGGTGAGTATCAGAGGTGGCTGCAATGATGGTCAACCCAGGGCCACGTAATCAATGTGGGTGAGTAGAAGAGGAACGCTATAAGTCAAACAAAGAAAGGCCACGTCATCATTGGGGCGAGTTATAAGAGACTTGTAATGGTCACAAAACCGGGCCACGTAATTATTGTGGGTGAGTATAATAGGACTGCATGGTCAAAACCGGCCACGGTCTCATTGTGGGTGGAGTAGAATGGGCTGCCACTGGTCAAAAACAGGGCCACGTAATCATTGTGGGTGAGCCAAGGAGGCTGCACTGGCAATCAAACCACAGGGCCCGTAATTCATTGGGGGTGAGTAGCAGAAGACTGCAATGGTCCAAAAACCTGGCCACTTACTCATTGGGGCGAGTAGAGAGGGCTGCAATGGTCAAACAGGGCCCCGTAATCATTGTGGGGTCAGGTAGAGAGGGCTGCAAATGGGGTCAAACACCACAGGGCCATGTAAATCATTGTGGGTCAGTAAGCAGAGTGCTGCAATGGTCAAACACAAGGGGCCACGTAATCATTGTGGTCAGTGAGAGAGGGCTGTCATTATTCAAACACACCGAAGGGCCACCTAATCCATTTTGGTCAGTAAGAGGGCGCAATGATGGTCAAACACAGGCGGCCACAATCATTGTTGGGTCAGTAGAAGAGGGCTTGCAATGATTGGTCAAGACAAGGTGGGGCCACATAATCATTGGTGGGTCATCCAGAGGGGGCTGCACTGGTCAAACACAAGGGCCACTTACATTTGTGGGTGAGTAAAGAGGGCTGCACATGGTCAAACACAGGGCCCACTTAATCCATTGTGGTTGAGTAGAAGAGGGCTGCAATGGTCAAACAACAGGCCACGTAATCATTGTGGGGCGTATTATAAGAGGGCTTGCAAGGGTCAAACATAGAGCCACGTAATCATTGTGGGTGATTATAAAGGGCTGCAATGGTCAAACATAGGGCCACGTATCATTGTGGGTGAGTAGAAGAGGGTTGCAATGGTCAAACACGGCCACATATCATTGTGTGTGTGAGTCAAAGAGGGGCTGCAAATGGTCAAACACGGCCACGTAATTGGTGGGGTGGAGTAGCAGAGGCCTACATTGTCCAAACGGCCACATAATCATTGTGGGCGAGTAGAGAGGAGGGCTTGTAATGGTCAAACACGGGCCCACGTAATCATTTGGTTGGCGAGCAGAAGGAGGGCTGCAGCATTGGTCAAACAACCAGGGCCACATAATCATTGTGTTTGAGTAGAAGAAGGGCTGCAATTTTTTAAACACAGGGCCAACGTATCATTGTGGGCGCGTAAAGAGGACTGCAATGGTCAAACACGACTTGGTTAAACACAGGGCCACGTAATCATTGTGGGTGAGTAGAAGAGGTCTGCAATGGTTAAACAGCCACGTAATCATTGTGGGTGAGTAAAAGAGGGCTGCAATGGTTAAACACAGGGCCACATAATTGTGGGTGAGTAGCAGAGGACTGCAATGGTCAAAATGGCCACGTAACTATTGTGGGTGAGTAGAAGAGGGCGGCAATGGTCAAACACAGGGCCGCGTAATCATTGTGGGTCAGTAGAAGAGAGCTGCAATGGTCAAACACAAGGCCACATAATTTATATGGGTTAGTAAAAGAGAGCTGCAAGGATGGGCAAACATAGGGCCCTATGTTTGACCATTGCAGCTCTCTTTACTAATCACAATTGATTACGTGGCCTGTGTTTAACCATTGCAGCCGTCTTCTACTCACCCCCACAATGATTACGTGGCCTGTGTGGACCATTGAAACCCTCTTCTACTTCACCCACATGATTACGTGGCCTGTGGTGACCATTGCAGCCTCTTCTACTCACCCACAATGATTATGTGGCCCCGGTTTGACCATTGCAGCTGTTTCTACTGACCCACAATGATTACGTGGCCTGTTTGACCATGCAGCCTCTTCTATACCCCAATAATTACATGGGCCCTGTTTAACCATTGCAGCCCTCTTCTACTCACCCACAATGTACTGTGGCCCTGTGTTTGACCATTGCAGCCCTCTTCTACTCACCCAATGATTATGGGGCTCTATGTTGACCATTGCCAGCCCTCTTCTACTGACCCACAATGATTATGTGGCCTGTTTTGACCATTGCAGCCCTCTTCTACTGACCCAACAATGATTATGTGGCTCTATGTTTGACCATTGCAGCCCTCTTACTGACCCACAATGATTACGTGGCTGTGTTGATAATGCAGCCCTCTTCTACTGACCAACAATGATTGTGGCCCTGTGTTTGACCATTGCAGCCTCTTCTACTGACCCACATGATTATTGGCCGTGTTTGAACATTGCAGACTCCCTTAATGACCCACAATGATTACGTGGCCCGTTTTGACCATGCAGCCCTTTCTACTACCCACAATGATTACGTGGCTAGTTTGACATCATTGCAGCTCTTTCTACTTACCCACAATGATTACGTGGCCCTGTTTGACCATTGCAGCCCTCTTCTACTGACCACAATGATTGCGTGGCCTGTGTTTGACCATTGCAGCCCTCTTCTACTACCCACAATGATTACGTGGCCCTGTGTTTGACCATTGCAGCCCTCTTCTACTCACCCACAATTACGTGGCCTGTGTTTAACCATTGCAACCCTCTTCTACTGACCCACAATGATTACGTGGCCCTGTGTTGAATAATGCAGCCCTCTTCTACTGACCACAATGATTGTGGGCCCTGTGTTTGACCATGCAGCTCTCTTATACTCACCCACAATGATTATGTGGCCCTATGTTTGACCATTGCAGCCCTTTCTACTCACCCCACAATGATTATGTGGCCCTATGTTTGACCATTGCAGCTTTTCTACTCTCACATGATTACGTGGCCCTGTGTTAACCATTGCAGCCGCTTCTACTCACCCAAATGATTACGTGGCCTGTGTGTTGACCATTGCAACCCTCTTCTACTCACCACAATTTACATGGCTTGTTTGACCATTGCAGCCTCTTCTACTCCCACAATGATTATGTGGCCCTGGTTTGACTTAGCAGTCCTCTTCTCTAGTTCATTGATAACGTGGCCGTGTTGACCATTGCAGCCCTTTCTACATCGCCCACAAAGTGATTACAAGGCCCTATAGTTTTGACCATTGCAGCCTTTTCTACTCACCACAATGATTACGTGGCCTATGTTTGACCATTGCAGCTCTCTCACTGACCCACAATGATTACGTGGCCATGTTTGACCATTGCAGCTCTCTCTACAACCACAATGATTACGTGGCCCATGTTTGACCATTGCAGCTCTCTTCTAACCCACAATGATTACGTGGCCATGTTTGACCATTGCAGCCTTCTACTGACCCACAATGATTACGTGGCCCTGTTTGACCAATGCAGCCCTTTACATGACCCACAATGATTACGGAGCCTGTGTTTTGACCATTGCAGCCTCTTCTACTCACCCACAATGATTATGTGGCCTTGTGTTTGACCAAGCAGTTCCTCTTTACTCGCCCACAATGATTATGTGGCCCTGTTTGACTATAGCAGTCCTCTTCTACTTAGTTACATTGATTACGTGGCCGTGTTTGACCATTGCAGCCCTCTTCTACTCAACCCACAATGATTACGCGGCCCTGTGTTTGACCATTGCAGCTCTCTAACGACCCCCAATGATTACGTGACCGTTTGACCATTGCAGCCCTCTTCTACTGACCCACAATTATGTGGCCCTGTTTAAATAAGCAGCCCTCTTCTACTGACCCACAATGATTATATGGCCCTGTGTTTGACCATTGCAGCCCTCTTCTACTCACAATGATTAGTGGCCCTGTGTGACCATTGCAGCCCTCTTCACTCACCCCACAATGATTAAAGGGTTAATCATTGTGGGTCAGTAGAAGAGGGCTGCAATGGTCAAACATAGAGCCACATAATCATTGTGGGTGAGTAGAAGAGGGCTGCAATGGTCAAACACAGGGCCACGTAATTGTGGGTGAGTAGAAGAGGGCTGCAATGGTTAAACAGGGCCATGTAATTATTGTGGGTTAGTAGAAGAGAGCTGCAATGGTCAAACACAGGGCCACGTAATCATTGTGGGTCAGTAGAACAGCTGCAATGGTCAAACACGGGGCCACATAATCATTGTGGGTGAGTAGAAGAGGACTGCAATGGTCAAACACAGGGCCACGTAATCATTGTGGGTGAGTAGAAGAGGGTTTCAATGGTCAAACACAGGGCCACGTAATCATTGTGGGTGAGTAGAAGACGGCTGCAATGGTTAAACACAGGGCCACGTAATCAATGTGGATGAGTAGAAGAGGGCTGCAATGGTCAAACATAGGGCCACATAATCATTGTGGGTGAGTAGAAGAGGGCTGCAATGGTCAAACATAGGGCCACATAATCATTGTGGGCGAGTATAAGAGAGCTACAATGGTCAAACACAGGGCCACAATCATTGTGGGTCAGTAGAAGAGGGCTGCATTATTCAAACACAGGGCCACGTAATCATTGTGGGTCAGTAGAAGAGGGTTGCAATGGTTAAACACAGGGCCACGTAATTGTGGGTGAGTAGAAGAGGGCTGCAATGGTCAAACACAGGGCCACGTAATCATTGTGGGTCAGTAGAAGAGGGCTGCAATGGTCAAACACAGGGCCACGCAATCATTGTGGGTCAGTAGAAGAGGGCTGCAATGGTCAAACACAGGGCCACGTAATCATTGTGGGTAAGTAGAAGAGAGCTGCAATGATGGTCAAACAGAGCCACATAATCATTGTGGGTCAGTAGAAGAGGGCTGCAATGGTCAAACACAGGGCCACAATCATTGTGGGTCAGTAGAAGAGGGCTGCGTTATTCAAACACAGTGCCACGTAATCATTGTGGGTCAGTAGAAGAGGTCTGCAATGGTCAAACATAGAGCCACATAATCATTGTGGGTCAGTAGAAGAGGGCTGCAATGGTCAAAAACAGCCACATAATCATTGTGGGTCAGTAGAAGAGGGCTGCAATGGTCAAACATAGAGCCACATAATCATTGTGGGTGAGTAGAAGAGGGCTGCAATGGTCAAACACAGGGCCACGTAATCATGTGGGTAAGTAGAAGAGAGCTGCAATGATGGTCAAACATAGAGCCACATAATCATTGTGGGTCAGTAGAAGAGGGCTGCAATGGTCAAAACAGGGCCACGTAATCATTGTGGGTCAGTAAAAGGGAGTTGCAATGTTCAAACACGGCCACATAATCATTGTGGGTCAGTAGAAGAGGGCTGCAATGGTCCAAACACAGGGCCACAATCATTGTGGGTCAGTAGAAGAGGGCTGCAATGGTCAAACATAGAGCCACATAATCATTGTGGGTGAGTAGAAGAGGGCTGCAATGGTCAAACACAGGGCCACGTAATTGTGGGTGAGTAGAAGAGGGCTGCAATGGTTAAACAGGGCCATGTAATTATTGTGGGTTAGTAGAAGAGAGCTGCAATGGTCAAACACAGGGCCACGTAATCATTGTGGGTCAGTAGAACAGCTGCAATGGTCAAACACGGGGCCACATAATCATTGTGGGTGAGTAGAAGAGGACTGCAATGGTCAAACACAGGGCCACGTAATCATTGTGGGTGAGTAGAAGAGGGTTTCAATGGTCAAACACAGGGCCACGTAATCATTGTGGGTGAGTAGAAGACGGCTGCAATGGTTAAACACAGGGCCACGTAATCAATGTGGATGAGTAGAAGAGGGCTGCAATGGTCAAACATAGGGCCACATAATCATTGTGGGTGAGTAGAAGAGGGCTGCAATGGTCAAACATAGGGCCACATAATCATTGTGGGCGAGTATAAGAGAGCTACAATGGTCAAACACAGGGCCACAATCATTGTGGGTCAGTAGAAGAGGGCTGCATTATTCAAACACAGGGCCACGTAATCATTGTGGGTCAGTAGAAGAGGGTTGCAATGGTTAAACACAGGGCCACGTAATTGTGGGTGAGTAGAAGAGGGCTGCAATGGTCAAACACAGGGCCACGTAATCATTGTGGGTCAGTAGAAGAGGGCTGCAATGGTCAAACACAGGGCCACGCAATCATTGTGGGTCAGTAGAAGAGGGCTGCAATGGTCAAACACAGGGCCACGTAATCATTGTGGGTAAGTAGAAGAGAACTGCAATGATGGTCAAACAGAGCCACATAATCATTGTGGGTCAGTAGAAGAGGGCTGCAATGGTCAAACACAGGGCCACAATCATTGTGGGTCAGTAGAAGAGGGCTGCGTTATTCAAACACAGTGCCACGTAATCATTGTGGGTCAGTAGAAGAGGTCTGCAATGGTCAAACATAGAGCCACATAATCATTGTGGGTCAGTAGAAGAGGGCTGCAATGGTCAAAAACAGCCACATAATCATTGTGGGTCAGTAGAAGAGGGCTGCAATGGTCAAACATAGAGCCACATAATGGGGGTGAGGTAGAAGAGGGCTGGGCCCTGCAATGGTTCACAAAACAGGGGCCAGTAATCCATCTGTGAAGGCTAGAAGAGGGCTGCAATGGTCAAACACAGGGCCACGTAATCATTGTGAGAAGAGGGCTGCAATGGTCAAACACAGGGCCACAATCATTGTGGGTCAGTAGAAGAGGGCTGCATTATTCAAATACAGGGCCACGTAATCATTGTGGGGGTCAGTAGAAGAGCTGCAATGGTCAAACACGGGGCCACATAATCATTGTGGGTCAGTAGAAGAGAGCTGCAATGGTCAAACATGGCCACGTAATCATTGTGGGTTAGTAGAAGAGAGCTGCAATGGTCAAACATGGCCACGTAATCATTGTGGGTTAGTAGGAGAGCTGCAATGGTCAAACATGGCCACGTAATCATTGTGGGTCAGTAGAAGAGCTGCAATGGTCAAACACAGGCCACATAATCATTGTGGGTCAGTAGAAGAGAGCTGCAATGGTCAAACATGGCCACGTAATCATTGTGGGTTAGTAGAAGAGAGCTGCAATGGTCAAACGTGGCCACGTAATCATTGTGGGTCAGTAGAAGAGGGCTGCAATGGTCAAACACAGGGCCACATAATCATTGTGGGTCAGTAGAAGAGCTGCAATGGTCAAACACAGGGCCACATAATTGTTGGTCAGTAGAAGAGAGCTGCAATGGTCAAACACAGGGCCACGTAATCATTGTGGGTGAGTAAAAGAGGGCTGCAATGGTCAAACACAGGGCCACGTAATTGTGGGTGAGTAGCAGAGGACTGCAATGGTCAAAAACAGGGCCACGTAATCATTGTGGGCGAGTAGAAGAGGGCTGCAATTGTCAAACACAGGGCCACGTAATCACTGTGGATCAGTAGAAGAAGACTGCAATGGTCAAACAGAGGGCCACATAATCATTGTGGGTCAGTAGAAGAGAGCTGCATTAGTCAAACACAGGGCCACGTAATGATTGTGGGTGAGTAGAAGAGGGCTGCATTAGTCAAACACAGGGCCACGTAATGATTGTGTGTGAGTAGAAGAGGGCTGCATTAGTCAAACACAGGGCCACGTAATGATTGTGGGTGAGTAGAAGAGGGCTGCAATGGTCATTATAATCTAGATATGTGGCTAAGGATGGTCTCGCAATCTGGCTCTGTAAATAAATATTTTACCGTCCTAGGGCCGAACTTATAATCCTGCAGTAACAGAAAGTTCCAATACTGCGGGTTACTGTAATAGTATGGTTAATAATACCATGTGGTAGTATGTTACTGTAATAGTATGGTCAATAATACCATGTGGTAGTATGTTACTGAAATAGTATGGTCAATAATACCATGTGGTAGTATGTTACTGTAATAGTATGGTCAATAACACCATGTGATAGTATGTTACTGTAATAGTATGGTCAATAACACCATGTGGTAGTATGTTACTGTAATAGTATGGTCAATAACACCATGTGGTAGTATGTTACTGTAATAGTATGGTCAATAATACCATGTGGCAGTATGTTACTGTAATAGTATGGTCATAATCCATGTGGCAGTATGTTACTGTAATAGTCTGGTCATAATTACCATGTGCATTATGTTACTGTAATAGTTGGTCCTAGACCATGGGGCAGTATGTTATAGTAGTAGTTGTCACTCATAACCATTGGCAGTTATGTTTACTGTAATAGTATGTCAATCATACCATGTGGCAGTATGTTACTGTACTAGTATGGTCATACTACCGGTAGGGGTGGCAGTATGTACTGTAATAGTAATGGTCAATTATACCATGTGGTAGTAATGTTCTGTAATAGGTGGATGTCAATATACCATGTGTAGTTGTGGTGTCGTATAGTAGTGTGTCAATTCATAGGGGTGCGTCATGTGGTAGTATGTTCAGTGCTATAGTATGGTTATAATACTCATGTGGCAGTATTTTACTGTAATAGTATGGTCATAGTGTGACGCATGTGGTAGTATGTTACGTAATAGTTAGGGTTAATAAATAAACATTGGCAGTATGTTCTGTATATTATTGTCATATACCATGTGGCAGTATTTACTTGTAATAGATGGTCATAATACCAGGTGGGCAGTATGTTACTGTAATAGTAATGGTCAATTATACCAGTGGCAGTATGTTTACTGTAATATTTGGTCATAATCTCGCTGATAGTGGCAGTATGGTTGTTTTTTAAACTACTGGGGTAATAGTAATGGCACTATACCATGTGGCAGTATGTTACTGTAATAGTATGGTTAATAATACCATGTGGTAGTATGTTATTGTAATAGTATGGTCAATAATACCATGTGGTAGTATGTTACTGTAATAGTATGGTCAATAATACCATGTGGCAGTATGTTACTGTAATAGTATGGTCAAACTACCGGTAGGGGTGGCAGTATGTACTGTAATAGTAATGGTCAATTATACCATGTGGTAGTAATGTTCTGTAATAGGTGGATGTCAATATACCATGTGTAGTTGTGGTGTCGTATAGTAGTGTGTCAATTCATAGGGGTGCGTCATGTGGTAGTATGTTCAGTGCTATAGTATGGTTATAATACTCATGTGGCAGTATTTTACTGTAATAGTATGGTCATAGTGTGACGCATGTGGTAGTATGTTACGTAATAGTTAGGGTTAATAAATAAACATTGGCAGTATGTTCTGTATATTATTGTCATATACCATGTGGCAGTATTTACTTGTAATAGATGGTCATAATACCAGGTGGGCAGTATGTTACTGTAATAGTAATGGTCAATTATACCAGTGGCAGTATGTTTACTGTAATATTTGGTCATAATCTCGCTGATAGTGGCAGTATGGTTGTTTTTTAAACTACTGGGGTAATAGTAATGGCACTATACCATGGTGGCCGTATGTTACCTGTAATAGTATGTTAATATACCATGTGTAGTATGTTATTGTATAGTTGGTCATAATACCATGTGGTAGTATGTTACTGTATAGTATGGTCAATAATAGCCATGTGGCAGTATGTTACCTACGTATAGTATGGTCATATACCATGTGGCAGTTGTTAACCTGTAAATAGTATGGTCAATAATACCATTTGGTAGTTATGTTACTGTAATAGTATGGTCAATAATCCATGTGGCAGTATGTTACTGTAATAGTATGGTCAATAATACCATGTGGTAGTATGTTACTGTAATAGTATGGTCAATAATACCATGTGGTAGTATGTTACTGTAATAGTATGGTTAATAATACCATGTGGTAGTATGTTATTGTATGGCAGCAATTGTATCACACATTTGTTTGCCCCATGTTGTCCAGCCCATTGTGGGAAAACAGAGCATTTACCCCATAGCTTTGGGAAATTCAGTTGCAGGGGGCAGATTGGAGAAAGGGGATTTGTAGCTTTACAGGCACCTTGGTTATTGAGTTAATCCTTGTGCCCTCTGCCGTGGTCCAGCACAATGAACTATAGATTAAAGGGGAAGGTTCAGTACAAATACCGTAGCTTTCTCATTACAATGACCATAATCTGCCCATCTTATGATCCATCCATGGTACTGACCCCTCATAGTGTCCCAGCCCCTGGGTGGATTCAGTTGCTCAGTGGAGAACTGAGCATGTGTGACCCACCCCATATTACGGTTAGGGACATTACAAGGAAGTGGTGCATCCTGGGAAGAGGAACCATTACAGAAAAGGGAGTTTACTACTGACCACAGCGTAGCGAAGGGTCTGACATGATTATTTTATAAATGAAGACAATAAGTAGAATATCTAGGTTTGTGTAATATAGATAATAATTTAAGAATAACATTTTCCTCGTTACTTTCCCTTTAAGGATAATTCTCCGTATTTTAATCTATTTCTCCTCTGCCGATACTCTGCCTTACCCTTTAGATCAACCCCCTGCACACAATGATAACATCTCAATGTAATGTCCCCATTAGCCCCTCTCTCCGGGGGAGCAATCTGATTGGTGGAATGATATTATCCACATGGTGTAAAGGTCCAATCCCCAGACAGAAATACGCCGTGGCCCCAAGTTACTTATTAGTCTTGGTTACAATGTTTCCCATAGACACACAGATGGCACCACCTTGTACCGATATGTGGCGCAGTGTCTCGTTCAGAAGTTCTGCCCCCTGCTGGTCCTGTGGGTTTTCTGGTGAGTCTTTAGGTGGTGCGACTGCACAAAGCTCTTGGCACACTGGCTACACCTGTACGGCCGCTCCCCTGTGTGGATTCTCTGGTGCACCTTCAGGATGGAATTCTTAATGAACTTCTTACCGCACACGGTGCACTGATATGGTTTCTCTCCCGTGTGCACCCTCTGGTGAACCATCAGCTCGTAGGGCTGCCGGAAAGTCTTTACACAATGGCGGCAATGGTACGGCCTGCCCCCCGTGTGGCCGATTTGGTGGCGAAGGAAGCGGGAAAGTTCAGAGAAGCTTTTGTCACATTCGTTACATTGATACGGACGGTCTCTTCTGTGCTGGGGCAAAGGGGACAAGATATCCACATGGTTGTGCCATCCACTCTGCCATTTATAGAGGGACCCATTGAGGATATAGTCTGGCAACTCCTTTATTTCTGAACCGGCAAATCCGTTCTCTGTGTAATAAAACAACCGACGGTTATTTCTGGTCACATGGTAAATGATTAACACGGGTTAGTAACAAACAATAGAGATTATTATACTACACCGGAATGGATCCCTGCATTATAATAGAGATTATTATAATACACCGTAATGGAACCCTGCATTATAATAGAGATTATTATAATACACCGGAATGGATCCCTGCATTATAATAAAGATTATTATAATACACCGGAATGGATCCCTGCATTATAATAGAGATTATTATAATACACCGGAATGGAACCCTGCGTTATAATAGAGATTATTATAATACACCGGAATGGAACCCTGCGTTATAATAGAGATTATTATAATACACCGGAATGGAACCCTGCATTATAATAGAGATTATTATAATACACCGGAATGCATCCCTGCATTATAATAGAGATTATTATAATACACCGGAATGGAACCCTGCGTTATAATAGAGATTATTATAATACACCGGAATGGAACCCTGCATTATAATAGAGATTATTATAATACACCGGAATGGAACCCTGCATTATAATAGAGATTATTATAATAGACTATAATGGATCCCTGTGTTATAATAGAGATTATTATAATAGACTAAAATGGATCCCTGTGTTATAATAGAGATTATTATAACAGACAGTAATCGATCCCTACGTTATAATAGAGATTATTATAATAGACTGTAATGGATCATATTTTAGTAGAGTCAGTAGAAGAGAGCTGTAACAGTCAAACACAGAGCAACGTAATCATTGTGGGTGAGTAGCAGAGGGCTGCAATGGCTAAACACAGGGCCACGTCATCATTGTGGGTGAGTAAAAGAGGGCCACGTAATTGTGGGTGAGTAGCAGAGGACTGCAATGGTCAAAAACAGGGCCTTGTAATCATTGTGGGTCAGTAGAAGAGGGCTGCATTGGTCAAACACAGGGCCACATAATCATTGTGGGCGAGTAGCAGAGGGCTGCAATGGTCAAACAGAGGGCCACATAATTGTGGGTGAGTAGCAGAGGGCTGCAATGGTCAAACCCAGGGCCACGTAATCAATGTGGGTGAGTAGAAGAGGACCGCTATAGTCAAACAAAGGGCCACGTAATCATTGTGGGCGAGTAGAAGAGGACTGTAATGGTCAAAAACAGGGCCACGTAATTATTGTGGGTGAGTAGAAGAGGACTGCAATGGTCAAAAACGGCCACGTAATCATTGTGGGTGAGTAGAAGGGGGCTGCAATGGTCAAACCCATGCAACGTATCATTGGTGTGTGAGTAGAAGAGGGCTGCAATGGTCCATTCATACCTCGATATGTGACTGAGGAATGGTCTCGCAACTCTGGCTCTGTAAATCCATATTTTAGTAGAGTCCGTAGAAAGAGGCTGTACGTCACCACATAGCAACGTATCATTGGGTGGGGTGAGTAGCAGAGGGCTGCAATGGCTCAACACAGGCCACGGTCATCATTGTGGGTGAGTAAAAGAGGGCCACGTAATTGTGGGTGAGTGCAGACGGACTGCAATGGTCAAAACAGAGTGCCTGTAATCATTGTGGTCAGGTAGAAGAGGCTTGCAATTGTCAACACAGGGCCACATAATCATTGGGGGAGTATGAGAGGGCTGCAATGTCAAACATGGGCCCATATTGTGGTAGTAGAGAGGGCTGCAATGGTCCAACCCAGGGCACGTAATCATTGTGGGTCAGTAGAAGAGCCGCTCATATCAAACACAGGGCCACTAATCATTGTGGGCGTAGTAAAGAGCTGAATGGTCAAACAACAGGGCCACGTAATATTGTGGTGGTAGAAGAGTACTGCAATGGTCAAAAACGGCCACCTAATCATTGTGGGTAGTAGAAGAGGGCTGCAATGGGTCAAAAACGGTCCACGTAATCATTGTGGGTGAGACAAGAGAACTGCAATGGTCAAACACAGGGCCACGTAACTCATGTTGGGTGAGTAAGAGGACTGCAATGGTTCAAAACAGGCGCAACATAATCATTGGGCGAGTAGAAGAGGGCTGCAATGGTCAAACAAAGGGCCACGTAATCATTGTGGGTCAGTAGAAGAGCTGCAATGGTCAAACGGGCCAGTAATCATTGTGGGTCAGTAGAAGAGGGCTGCAATGGTCAACACAGGGCCACGTATCATTGTGGTTCAGTAAAGAGGGCTGCATATTCAAACAAGTGCCACTAATCTTGGGTCATAAAGGGCTGCTCAATGGCAACATGGGCCAAATCATTGTGGGTCAGTAGAGAGGGCTGTCAATGTGGTCAAACATAGGCACTAATCATGTGTGGTCAGTAAAGAGGGCTGCAATGGTCAAACACGGGCTCACTGTATCATTGTGGGTTAGAAGAGGGCTCAATGGTCAAACACAGGTGTCTGTGGTGAAGAGGGCTGCAATGGTCAAAACGGGCCACGTAATCAGTGTGCGAGTGAGTAAGAGGGCTGCAATGGTCAAAATAGCAGCACGTAATCATGGTGGGTGAGTAAAGAGAGGCTGCAATGGTCACAACAGAGTGCCACATAATTGTGGGTGAGTAGCAAGAGGGTTGCAATGGTCAAACCCGGCCCATATCATTGTGGGCAGTAAAAGAAGAGGGCTGCAATGGTCAAAACAGGCCACGTAATTGTGGGGTAGCAAGGCTAAGTTCAAAACGCAATAATCATGGTGGGGCATAGAGAGGGCGTAATGGTCAAACACAGGGCCACGTAATCATTGTGGGGGCGAGTAGAAGAGGGCTGCAATGGTCAAACACAGGGCCACTAATCATTGTGGGTGAGTAGAAGAGGGCTGCAATTGGTCTAAACACAGGGCCAGCGTAATCACTTGTGGGCGAGTAGCAAGAGACTGCATGGTCAAAAAACCACTACCAGTATCATGTGGGTGAGTGCAGAGGCTGCCATGTTAAACAGCACGTAATTTGTGGTGAGTAAAAGAGGGCTGCAATGGTCAAACAACAGAGGCCACGTAATTGTGGGTGAGTAGCAGAGACTGCAATGGTCAAAATGCACTTAACTATTGTGTGGTAGAAGAGGGCGCAATGGTCAAAAGGGCCGCTAAATCATGTGGTGGGTAAGATAGGAGCTGCAATGGTCAAACACAGGCCACATAATTAAGATGAGGTATAAAAGAGAGCTGCAATGATGCAAACAGGCCACTTAATCATTGTGGGTGAGTAGAAGAGGGCTGCAATGCAAACAAGGGCCACATAATCAGTGTGGTAGAAGAGGGCGCATGGTCAACCATCTGGGCCTATATAAATATGTGGTCAGTAGAGAGGACTGCATATTAACAGGCCACTAATTGTGGGTCGTAGAAGAGGCTGCAATGGTCAACGGCCGTAATCATTGTGGGTATAGAGAGGGCTGCAATGGTAAACACAGGGCAGCGTACATCATTTGTGGGTGGTAGAAAGGGGCTGCAATGGTCAAACAGGGCCACGTAATCATGTCTAGTAGAGAGGTGATATGAGTCAAACAGGGCCACATAATCATTGTGGGGACTGAGAGAGCTGCATGGTCAAACACGAGGCCACATAATCATTGTGGGTGAGTAGAGACTGCAATGGTCATAACAGAGCCCACGAATCAATGTCTAGTAGAAGGAGCTGCTATAGTCAAAACAGGGCCATATTATGCAAAATATTGTGGGCGAGTAGAAGAGGGATGCATTGGTCAAAACACAGGGCCACGTATCTTGTGGGTGAGTACGAGACTGCAATGGTCAACACACAGGGCCACGTAATCATTGTGGGGTGTAAAAAGAGCTGCAATGGTCAAAACAGGGCCCACATAATCATTGTGGTGTCAGTAGAAGAGGCTGCAATGGTCAAAGAGGGCCACGATAATCATTGTGGGGTAGGTAGAAGAGGCTGCAATGTCTAAACATGCCACGTAATCATTGTGGGTGTAGCAAGAGGCTGCAATGGTCAAACATAGGGCCCATGTAATCATTGTGGGTGAGTAGAAAGAGGGCTGCAATGGTCAAAACAAGGGCCACGTATCATTGTGGTGAGTAGAGAGGCAATGGTCAAAAACAGGGCCTTTAATTGTGGGTGAGTAAAGAGGCTGCAATGGTCAAACAAGGGCCACTGTATCATGTGGGTGAGTAGAAAGGGCTGCAATGGTCAAACAAGGGCCCTAATTGGTGGCGTCAGTAGAAGAGGCTGCAGCAATGGTCAAACACGGCCACGTTATAATGTCTAAGTAGAAGAGAGCTTGGTCAAACACAAGGCCACGTAATCATTGTGTCGAGTTAGAAGAGGCTGCAATGGTCAAAACACAGGCCACATATCATTGTGGGTGAGTAAGAGGGCTCATGGTCAAACCGGCCACGTAATTGTGTGGGTAATAGAAGGACTGCAATGGTCAAACAGAGCCCAGTAATCATGTGGGTGATAGAAGAGGGTTGCAATGGTCAAACACAGGCCAATAATCATTGTGAGGTGAGTAAGAAGAAGGGCTGCAATGGTCAAACACGGCCAGTCATTGTGGGTGAGTAGAGAGGACCTACAATGGTCAAACAGGCCAATAATCATTGTGGGCGAGTCAGAGGGGCTGTAATGGTCAAAGCAGGGCCACGTAATTTGGGGGTGAGAAAGAGGGACTGCATGGTCAAACACAGGCCACATAATCATTGTGGGGTGAGTAGAAGAGGGCTGCATTGGTTAAACACAGGGCCAGTAATCATTGTGGGTGAGTAGAGAGACTGCAATGGTCAAACACAGGCCACGTAATCATTGTGGGGAGTATAAGAGTGGCTGCATTGTTAACACATGAGCCCGTCAATCATTGTGG